>JBBPNY010000043.1:0-56193 GCA_038091165.1 Rubroboletus pulcherrimus
CTAGTCGAGTATGCCAGCTTCCGAGGGGCAACCAGGGGCCTGACGGCCTGATATGACTTGCGTCCAATATCGCAAGTTTTCTCTTCACGGTAACAGCCGTTGGCACAGTGTCCGTCTTAAGCTTTTTTCTCTGACGGATCCGTTCCAAAGCTGTTGGCGCCTTTGAGGTGACCCACAGTGAGATAGCTCGTCTTGTAATTACGAGATGCGACTTTGCCGATGATTTCAACCGCAGCTTCCGCTGTGCCATGACCCATGAAATACTTGGGACAGTCGTAGAGGTTGAACACAAGGCAGAGCTGTAGTATGGGCGGTCGCTGTTCGAGAATGACCTGGTATGCACACGTGTTTTGTGTGCGGTATGTCGCGAGTGGGTTTAATGCGGATTGTAGGCTCGTCGTGCACCGAGTCGTGCAGCCGAGACACGAGGCGCACTCACGCTCGTAGGTCGCAGGGCAAGACCACCCTTGGCAGTGAAGAAAGGTCTCGCCAATGCTGACTGCTTGCATGGTCGTCGCAAGGTCACCGAGCTACAATCCGAGTAAGAATAAGCGCCAAAGATACGAGGTGCCTGTGTGAACAGACCTATATTGAGAACTTTGCGCACCACGAGTAAACCGAAACACTTCATTCATTCACTCTTCAAAGCCCACGACTGTGTACCATCAGTAAGGATGTCGTCAACAAACACCGGTGCGTAGCAGTTCCGAGGAACGATTGTACGATGCCGATGATTCAGTAAGACCCAACAATGGTACTTGACACTGGTGGCCCTGATGAGGTGTGGGCAGTCACGTTCCACCCCGATGGAAAGCATCTTTTGGGCGGGGGTGATGATGGGATCCAACGATGGCGACTTGCGGATGGTGAAGAAGTCGGAAGGCAAACAGGAATGGAGTTGCGCGCCATTGCTGTATCGAGGGATGAAAAGTGGATAGTGTGTGGGACTAGGAAGGGGGCAAACGTGTGGGATGGGGAGATGCACGAAAAGGTCGTCGACGTGGAGGGTGGAAATCACGTGGGTGCAGTGGACGTCTCCCCGGACTCGAGCAGGTTTGCCACAGGGACTGGAGATAAGACGGCGAGCATCTGGAGTATAGCGCGCGGAGAGAGACTCGTCGGCCCACTCAAGCACGACTATGCAGTCACCGGAGTCAAATTCTCCCCAAGTGGCGACCGGATCGCTGTCGCTGGCGAGGCGGATTCCACTATTGACTCGATCCGCGTCTTCGACAGTCGCAACGGTGACCCGCTCATCAATATCGACACCATCCTACCCCCAGTGGATTCAATCACTCCGCTTGCGTGGTCGAACGACAGTCACCAAATTTTTGTCGCATCAAGCGACAACAAAATCAAGTGTTTCGAAGTCTCCACTGGGTCTCAGCTTGCTGAATCGCAGGAAGTTCTCAATGACGGTGTCCACGACGGCAACATCGAGTCCATCGCACTGGCCACCAATGGGGCATTCATCACTACCTACAGAGGCCACACCATCTCATTCCTGAACACTTCCACACTGACTCGGATTGGCCCAATCATCAAGGACAGCGAAAAGATAGGGTCGATCGCTCTCTCCCCAGACAGCAGCTATATTGCGACTGGGCGACATGATGGCAAAGTCAACGTGCGTAACCTCAGCCATATTCTCCCAGACCTTGATGGCCGTCCCAAGGTAAGCACTTGTATATCCACAATGTTAGCATGTCAGATAAGCCCCATTCTATTGACACATTGCATAGGAATCTACTCGCGAGGAACGACAACCAGACGAGACCCACAGCAAAGACGGCGATGGTGATCTCCTCGAGGTATCCGTTCGTTCGTTTCCCCCTCGAACCGAGTTCTCATGATCACATAGCTCGAGGTGCCGCCGACCACGCCCGCTGCCCAGTTCGACTACGACGAGGTCCGTGATCAGTATATTCTCGTCTTACTTCCATGTTGATGCTGCTGCAGCCACCGTCGCCGGCATCTTCTGCCCATCTGCGCGAGGACGACGCACCGCCACCTGGCACGTCGCATGGCGTACCACGGTCGGCAGACGCCCCTCCAGAAGAAAATCTCGATACTAGCAAGTCATCTCAAGGCAGTTCGATGATTAAAAGGCTGCTGCCGTCGTGGATCAGGAAGCGTAGCAAGGATCCAGCATTGCATGAACTCGACCGAGTGACCAGAGGGTCGCATCGGCCTGCCGACCACCCATCTCGTTCCCAGTCACCAGAAAGAGCGGAACCCACACATAAGGGACGTTCGCGGATGGCTGCGGCGCAACCTTTCCGCGTGAGTGTCTTCCTTGATAGACGATTGGATGCGATGTGTCTAACATATCATTCTAGCGAGTGGTCGCGAATCCCCCCGAACAACGAAAGGTTCGTTGTTCCTCCAGATTGTATGCGGCGACTCATCACACATTCCAGCCCAAATCGGCTACTAAGCCCAAGCATCCAAACAAAGCCGTTTCTGATAGTGGACAGGGTGCTGCAGACGCAACAGGGGCAGGCCCAGTGCGTCATTTTCTGTTGACGGTAGAACTCGTCACGACAGCTCACATCCTATTAGATGCGACAAGCGAACGACCCGTCTCAATCCTCACCTGGCAGGCTCCAGGTAACGGTGCGCATACTTTTTTTAGCTTACATCGTCAATCTCACAGTGTGTCAGGATCAACGAGAATCAGGCGATGCTATCATTTCGGTCAGGCTACCCGCATGGCTATTATGTCGTGGCGCAGGTACCGGAGATGGGACCCACGGATGAAGGTGATTTGATGTAGCAAGCTGTGTAGATCCTCATGGAAACATCAATCATGCGGTTTTTTGGGTTAGTGTCACCTCGCAGCGTCAGTATAAGTTCTGATAAGCTTGTCAACGATCGAGCCGGCTAATCCTAATCACTTCACGGTCACCAAGGAAATCCATGTGATACGCACGCGAATGTTGAGATCGGGGGACGGTGTGAGATACCACTGCAGACCCAAACATGTCAACTAAGAAGAGGGTGCGCGTTAGGATGTCGCATTCCTCGCGCTTCGATGTTTTTCTCGTTCAAGTTCATCACGAATCCAAGTACTACCTAGTGCGAACGCGCAGGACCTGAAACGCTGGTAGTAAGTGATCGGGTCGCCGATTGCCTAATACTATGCTGGAGTGTATGCAACGCACATGGCGACACCCTACACGATTCTCGGGGCGCCCGTCAATTGATCATGTATTCGAGACGCTCTTTCGCTCGCACTCCGTACATGAAACAAGCGTCGTCGCGACGTTGCGATGGTTCTAAGTTGCCTCACTTGACGATGGAGTCGACGCGCAGGAGAGATCAGATCATCGACGAGCCTGGCAATTCCCCCTCGTCGGACTCGGAGTCCTGATCGAAAGATAGCTAGAGGTCCAACGTTCCCAGAAGTCAACCGTTCTCATTCCCCGGTCTGTCGACGTCTATCCACAAAGTACTATGTACGACTGTATCACTCTAGAGTAGGGGACCCCGCCAATGTACAAACAGACTCTGCAGACATGCGCTCCCTCGGCATACCCACCGTACAGACAATCGCGTCGGCCGTCGCATGTCCAGTGCTTGAACGCATACATTATCCAGACGACAATCCGGGAGTGACGTTCAAGCTCTCAAATCCGAACGGTTCCCCCCCCGCAGTGTCCGCTCGAGTCCAAGTCGGTATATCACAGCAAGAAGAAGACAAGATCATAAGCACAAATCGTGAGGATCCACATGATTTTGTAACGATTACAACGAGGCCTTTCCACGGGGTTCGAATGGCAACAACAATGCAATGAACCCTGCTACAAGGAATATCGCACCGGCCACCCAGATCGGCACGGACGTGTTCAAGTTGGCGTACAACGCAATGATGGGTGCCTACCACCAAGTCCAGTCAGTTTCAGTCCCAGACACCGAACTTGGTGGTTTTTGGTCCGTCGACACCCAAACCACTCACCATGATACCGAATACACGATTCGCACTCGAAACGATCGCATTTCCGGTCCCTCGATCCTTCGTAGGGAACAACTCGGGCGACACCGCGTACAACACGCCGTACATCACATTGCTCGTGAAGCTGTATCCACAATTCCATCCAAGCAGTGCGTTTGACGTGCGTGCCGTCGTCGACGCAAGAATGAACACACCAGTGAGGACTTGGAGTAACTCGGTCAGTACGTCGCATACAAGACGATTTTGCATGGCACATACTTGTGAATATCGAAAGGGTACCACGCCGTCCGAGTAACGGTAGCTCTACACAGTAACCTGCCATGAGGGCACCGGGAACACCGATCACGCTCAGGATGATTTGCTAAGAGTCGAGTCAGTGCTTTGACAAATCTGTGACGACTGGGTCGCTGACATTGCGGTATGTGATATACACGGAGCCGTCACCAAAGTCGGCTCCTCTGCTTTCAAGGCTAGTGAAAAGTGTGAGACATCCGCGCTTCCGAAGAAAAGCGTGGGCGATGTAACATACTAATATGTCACGAATCCATTGTACCTAAGAAGAGACTGAGTGCCGAGCATGTCACGAACGAACCTGTACTCACAATGGGAAGGCAAGACCGATAAGCGCTGCATTGGTGATTCAATTTCAACCAGTCGAACCCAACCAGAAGTAGACCAAAACAGCTCACCCCACAGAATAATCAGCAAGCTAGTGGAGCGCGCCAGTTTCCGAGTCGCAAACAAGGGCTTGACATGACTCGCGTCAAATATCGCAAGTTTTCTCTTCACAGCAGCAGCCGCTGACACATCCATCTTGGCCTCTTTCTCTGACGGACCCGTTCCAAGCTTTTCGGCGTCTTTGAGGTGCTCCACAGTGAGATAACTCGTCTTGCCATTGTAGGCTGCGACTTTATGAATGATTTCAACCGCGGCTTCGTCCTTGCCACGACCCATGAGGTACTTGGGACTTTCGTAGAGGTTGAAGACAAAGAATCGGAGGATCCAGAGAAGCAACATGAGACCGCCCATGGTATACAGGAAGTAACGCCAGCCTTCATTGGAAGATCTGGGACAAGGGGCGGGGGGAGCCGGGCACGAAAAATCAGCCAAGAGTGGCCAAGCGACCTATTCAAACAACGCATGACTAGATTGGCTCGGAGGCGGGACTTTGACGTACCAGACTTCCTAATAGCTGTCCGAAAGCCCACCAGATAGAGAGTACGGTGAGGAGGTATTGATGGGAGGCGGGGACAAACTCTGGTAGCGAGGGTTAGTACACTGGGCAAAACGAAAGCGACAAACGAACCGAGAAACACTGCAGAATCCACTGGCAAGTTTCCGCCCACACCGATCGACCAGACCGCTGCTAGCGAACAGAGAGTGACATAGTCCGGTGAAGCTCCAGCTGCGGTTGCGAACACTCCCGTGATGAGGAGGGTCAGGTTAAATGCCCACCTAGGAGAACGTCAGATGACCACCCAATACAGCGACGGAATATACCTCACCGACGACCCCAGATGTCTGATGTGACACCCCAGAAGGCAGCTCCAACAAGCAGCCCAATGTTCTGAGCAAGCTTGAGGATTGGCCCTTGGACATTGAACTCGTACACAACAGGACTGAGAATCAGACCCGTGACGATCTATGTAGAGGGTCGATCGACGCCTATCAGCAATCACCGTTGCCACGGTGGCCAGTTGTACCCACCGGCCAAAGGTTATCTCTGGTTGCCCGAATATATGAGCGAGTTAATTCGACACCAGATTAGCACACTCACGATAGCCAACCAAAACCAGCGACGACGAAAAGGTACCACTAAGCAGACTCGACGTCAATCACTCATACCCAACGCAACAAGATGATGGGTGAGATAAAAACAAGGACTTGCTTGGTACTTTCCCATGCCAATGTCTTGCAGCGCATCGTTGAGGATCCGTGCTTTGGCTTGATAGATCGGATCGAGGGCAGGCTCGTCATAGACGTCCTGGGTTTCGGCTTGAAAGGCATTTTTCTCGGATTTAGCTTCAGGCTCTGAGGACATGGTGACGAGGAGAAAAGCAAGAAGCAAACAGACCCGCGCCACAGAGGTGCTCCTTGTGCGGCTCTCTCAGAGAATACTGATAGCTATTATTATACCAAATGTAGGGATGGCGTCTTCTGTAAGCGGGGCACAGGAAGATGGCGTGACTGCAGTAGACAAAAATAATTCTGGCCTGGTTTTTGGCTTGTCGCGTGTGAGTATGACAGAATACGCGACGCGTGCGGGCCATGCATATCCCCGAATAAAAGTTGTAGCCACTGGGGTAAATTGACGTGTGACTTTGTGTTGCTGTATCCTGAGCGAGTGTAGCACGACGGCATGTCTCCTAGTCTCTCCGAGGATGGTCGTCCTTGGATGAAGCTCACCAATTACAATAAGCAGAAGAATTCCCCGTACTATCCAGCATTTTCTCACGCCACAGACGTGATCTGGCACCGAGGTTGCGTATATGAATTACCAAGGTAGGAAGTTACCGGTACAGCACCATCCGCCTGATCAATCTAACTAGTCAATGTTTCATGTATGGGCGAGGTATGTATAACTTGTTATGAGGTAGCTGAATTCGACAACTATCCGAGCAGAAAGGAACCGAAAAAACGACGAGACAGAAAAGTGACAACAACGTACGGCTAGACAAACGCAGCGAATGGAACCCTCTATCACCGTCATAATACCTCCACGACGTCAGCATGGATATCCTTGGCAAAGTTGACCTGGCGTTCGAGTCCCGGAACAGTGATCTCGTACTCAGCAGCGACTCGCTTGAATTCCCCATTGGGTTGTTGCTGGAGTAACAACGGACTGAATGGTTGATGCAGGCGAACGACGAGCCGTAACGCCTGGGTATAGTCATCCGTTTTGGCGGCGGGTACAGCTTCCAATGGCGAAGAGGGCGCTGAGGACTCGGAGCCCCGATCAGATTCGGACTCGTCACCATCCGATCCACTTCCCCACGCAAACCCGTCAAGTGGATCGCGCAGATCGCGGATCCATGGATGTACAAAAACGAGCTTGCGTGGCTCTGTCAAGGAGAGCTTGTTCAATGTCCGGAATTCCACATAGCCAATCCCTGATACCCGAGCACGATACCGGGTCTCTTGACCACTCCCCAAATCCTGTATGCCCAGCCTTTTGACCGTGAAGGCGATGCATGGAAGGTATAGTCGGCGGTTGGCGAAGCGTGCTAGTGGTAAACGGATAATTTGGTTGTAGAATGACATGACACCTTTCTGGGACAGCGAAGTTCTTAATGTCGCAACGCACAGGTCCATTTCGGTATCTTCGATGACAGGCGAAGCACGTGGGGTTTGACTATACGCTGCAAGGGTAGCGGGAAGGCAGCTGTTGTACGGCGAAGACTTGCCGACCCAAGCAAGCACTGTCACGTCGCCCGAACGGGCCACGATCTCCTCCAGCAAGTGACCCAATGCGGCATCTCCTTCTCCGTACTGTGGCCGGATATCACTCTTGAAAATACCAATCAACGAATATGCGACGTCTTCTTCCACCGTCGCGTCGCGCGTCGAGGATAGTCGTAGTTTCTCTCGGATGGTGAGATCGTCGGGATGGAAAGTAGTGATGGTTTCGCGAGCGATACCGATAGCATCAGCAAGCTCCTGCATGATCTCGGGGGACTCTTTGTGATTGGCACGGGTGTCACCGAGGTATGGCTTCCACTCGCAATCGTAGAATCGGATCACCTTTGGTACGAGAAGTTCTTGCACTGTCCAAGCCCGTGTCATCCAGATACTGTCCGTGAGATCGCCAAGGGACGACGGAGACGCTATGCTCGCAAGAAGAGCAAGCGTAGCTGCGGATGCTTCATACCATTTGCACATCATTGTGAGCGACTGACTCAACACGGTGCTGATCGTCTTGTCGATACAACACGTGTCGCTCCATGCCCATCGATATCCGTCCTTCTGAACCATCTCACAGAATTTTTGCAACTTCTTGTTCAGCGGCGATGAATGATCCAGATCCCAGACTGAGTTGACCAAATTGACGTCCTGGAATGAAGGCTCCTTCCCTTGCCATACGTGCGAAAACGTCACATATTGGAAATATTTTGCCACCACTCGCAGGATCCGTCCGTTGTCCAACTCCTCCGTCATAGAGGAAACCAGTTCCTTGAACTGCGCTTCCGACTTGAATATATACATTCGCTCCGGTCCATCGCACAGACGGCCACTCTTGACATCAATGAGCACAAGTGGACATATTTTGAAAACACCGCGAACGATGCCGTCGATGGTCATCTCTGACCGGGCGGGCGAAACATATTTCTTGCCTAGTTCTATGCAACCGAGTCAACCCATGGTCTTCACGGGTCAGAATACACTTACGACGGATGTCTTGATCGAGAGACTCCTTGATGAGGGAAAGCATACGAGTGAACGCATCGATTGCTTCATCATAACGCTGCACACCATGCAATGCCGCATGTCTTCTCTCGTATCCCCACGGACCCAGTGGGTCTGCTTTGATTGCCTGCGTTGGTTGAATTGACGATCATCGGCCACCAAGAAGAGTAAAGCCATACCTCATCTGCATCCATCAGTGCAGGTTCCCATAACCCCAGTATTTCCCGGGCTTTGCCCCGCTTAACGAGGAGACCCGCACGGTTCGACGGATTAAGGGACAATGCAGTTGAATATCGTATGATCGCTTCCTTTAGGTTCTTCGACTGGACTGCCGCATCACCGTCGCTTTCGAATGTCCGGAGACACTTGTCAACGAAATCTGACATTGGACACTTAATGCACATCAATCTAGGGTGGCCATGACCAAGCATACCTGGGTCCCAATCTGCGGTCACCTCACTCGTCAAGGCTTCCTCGCCGAGGGTTTTGACCATCGTAGAAAGTGACTCCGTCACCTCAGTATGGCCTACAGCATACATGGCTTTGCATAACTGTAACTGAATCACGAGGGGAAGTCTATCAAAGTCCCACCCAAATATCTTTCAAATAGAGTTGGTGTACTTGAAGAGAAAGTCAAAAAGGGTAACTTACAAGCGAAATTGCAACCAGGCGGGGACCTTGTTGAAACGGGATGGCTTCTTGCGCACGCTGGAACAATTCCATGGCACGTTCGTTGTCCCCTTTTCTCAAAGACATGCCTCCGACTAGGAGGAACATTTGAGCCTGTATAACACTCTGTCATCTTGCTTCACTTTTTCATATCTCACCATGTACGTACCCGGACAGTGATATATAGGGAATGGTCATCCACGTTCTCGATCAAGTCATCTACACGCGAAATAGCATCGTCATGTTTTCCGCATTCGAACAAGACGATAGCCTGAGTGAAACGAAAATTTGGTACGAGGAGCGGACGGGGATGATTGGCACAAACCTTGATTAATAAGAAATATCTACTTTCAACTGCCGGGAGACCGTCAGTGAACACGAGGTCAAAAGCACGCCGCCCCAACTCGTGTTCTCCGTTATGGATCCGGTCCATCGCGTTGGCGATACGACCAATCGCCGATGGCTGAATCTTGATAGACTTTTGCGTGGGATAGTCACCATCATCATAGGACAATAGATGAATCCAAAGTTACCTCTTTGGCATCGTCGGCGGCTGTGTCCCATCGTTTCAAACGCATTCGTACAAGTGCGCGATGAGCGAGTGCGCGTGCGTGCTGAAAGGGATTCGAGGGATGTGCGATTTCTTCTGTCAGGAGTTCCTCGACATGAGTCATGTTACCGTTCGTCCACGATTTCAATGCCACATCACTGATATACATGAGCGGCAACTGCCCGGCTATGAATGCGAACAAAGGAATTAGAATCAGCAAGGAATCGATGTCCAATTTCACACACTTACCATGCGAAGAGAAAAAAAAAGGGAGACCGTGACCTATTAGATTCGACGGCATTACCAAGCATAACCACCTACGTTCACCGTAAAGTACGAGCCCGGAAGGATATCACGGATACTCTGGAGGGTGATTGTCCCGTTCCCCTCGCCGGTTGCAATGTAGTCGTCATTAGATGAGAGCGCAATAGACCAAGCCGGGTGTGCGCGCTTGATAACAGTCCCGATTTGCCTGTGCGTAGAGATGTCCCAAAAAGACAATGAATCGTACGCAGAGACGACAATGAACTTTTGGTTGCGAGCTAGGACGATAGAGGCGGGATATCCTGTACCATGAATGGACCAATTACTGAGCAGGATTCCAGAGGACGCGTCGAAACACTTGACTTCACCAAACGAGACAGCAAAAAGTTGACGACCATCAGCTGACCAAGCGAGCGGCGACAATGGGCATGTCTGTACTGAGAACGGGATGTCCAACAGTTGCTGGCCATTGTCGCTGTTGTAGATGCGGATCGACTCCGCGCCCGGGTTTTCGAACGTCGCCGTCGCGATGCGGTCGCCGTTTGGAGAGAATCGCACCGTCACCACGATAGCGTCGTGCGGCAGCGGCCCGACAAGCTGTTCCCCCGTCGCCATACTCCAAATGAACACGACCTTGTCATGCCCCCCTGTCGCAAATCTGGTCGAATCGGGGGAGATATCGACGGAGAGTACCGTGTTCGTGTGATCATGGACGCTCAGGACCTTTTCGCGGGTCTGCGCATCCCATACGCCTACCCTCGCCCTTCCATTGTCGCCGTCTGGAAACCTGAGTCCACACACGAACCGTTTGCGATCCGGGGCTAGCGCTGCTGCAAATATCTCTCCATTACTTTCCATTTGAATTGCTTCCCCCACCTCGCGTCCGTCATCGACCTGCCACCGCCGAAGGAATCCATCAACGCTGCCGCTGATTACCTGCTTGCCATCCTCGATAAAGGCGATCGAGTATATTGTGTCCTGACCGTTAACTGACTTCATTGTTTTTGAGCCGTCTGAAAAGTAGTTAGTAGCGTGCGGTCATTATGATGCTTGGTAGAGTGGGCTGTAAGGCCTTAAGGGTTGAGGGTCTTGAAGGGCATACAGTCCTATCAACACGGATCAGTTCCGACCCCATGTCACTGCACCAAATAGGCTGCTTGCATGGCAACGCAGTCGGGTCCCATAATAAAGAATGAATTTCTATTCTCTATCTTCCCATCATCAGCTCCATATTATTGGCATCAAACCCTTCACTGTGCTTTTTTCTCCACCGCCTCCACCTCCGCCTCCACTCTCCGTCTCGCCTCTCTTCGCTCCCGTCCACGCGTGATCAGCGACTTGGGCTCCAAATTCGCAAGCAGATATTTACATATCATTTCAATCACCCAACAACCCGCGAAATCAGCAATCATCACGCTCGTCAACTTCACCTTGAACTACGCGCATGAACGGGGATCAGGAATCAGTCAAATCGTTCCGTTGGCCCTAGGGTAGAGACAGAGACGAAAGCGCGAAAGACGCACCGCAGTGTCCATCTCGACGATCTGAAGCCACCGATTCAACTCGGGGAAGAAATCTGTCGAACCTGAAAATGCGACCGCACTCGCTCCGATGAGGCCCCAGTACAACTTGGAGTTTTCACGGATCCCTTCGCGGAAGGGTCGGCCCTGGAAGTTGATCGTGAACGTGGAGACTTGTTGTGAGAGACCCAGTAGGTAGATGGCTGTGTTTAAGAGGCCCGGCTCGAATTTGGCTTCGAGATCGATGACGCCGAGTCTGGTAACAGGGGGGACTGATGAGACATGGTGTTGCAGGAGCATAGATGGGGGCGACTCACGGCTCGTAAAAGTGGGCCAAGTCCGTGATGTACATCAGAGACACAATGTGCAACGCAAACTGGACCAGGACAGACAACAACACATAGAGATTGAAAATATTGCCCAGTGGTCGTTCGCGCGAAAGCTTCTCGACGGGCTATAAAACACAACGTACGTCAACAAAACGTCAAAAAGAAGGCGCATACACCGTACCTGTGCGCGCGAGATGCACAAGAAGCAGACCGACATCAACATCCCGCTGATAGTCACCTGGTAATCACCAAACTTGACGCCATCCAGATGCTGTACGCTCAAGCTGTATGCGGTGATGAGGCAGTTCAATGCCAAGATCTTGTACATCTGGATGGTCGCGACCAGCGTACAGCGACCTTGCCTGATGATGTGACTAACTAGAGGATAGGTTGAGCGATGCGCAGTAGCGATTGGACGAGACTCACTAGCAGCAACATGCGAGAGCTTGGAGGTGAATGGAGCAGCACACGATGCATCTCCAAGCTTGATCTGAGGAACCTCTTCATCGCCGTCCATATTGGACAACGCGTCCGTGATTGAAGCCAAATCAAACTACACCACATCGATCAGCACAATGACCCACCAAAGCCCCACCAAAAACCAACCTTCTCCATCGGATTCCCCTGCCTCGCAATCTGCAAGTTAGCCGCGGCCTTCTTCTGCGCCTCGACGACATCCGGGTACAGGGGCGCGATGGCAGGTGGTACGGGTGGAGGTGGTTGACCAAAGCGTGCAGAGATCTTGAGCTGACTCTCGTATACCTTCTTTATTCGTTCCATCTTTTGGTGCTCGGCAATCTTTCGTAGGTCCTCGGGAGAGCCATCCAAGAGTGCAACGCCTATATGGGCCTGTTTGAGCGCACCGACATCGTTCGTACCATCGCCAGCCATCAGCGTAACATATCCCAGGGTCTTCAAGCTGGTGAGGATGAACTCTTTCTGAGAGGGAGAAACACGAGCATAGACCCAGGTATTTTGCACGAGGTCGTTCCAGCTAGGTAAAGACTGGAACTGCTTCATAGCAGCACCCGTAATACAGATATCGTATTGGTCAAAGAGTGATTTGTCCAGGGGCTTGGAAGGGTCAACAGGAATGATCTTGCTCTCGTCCACAGTGCGCCAGCAAAGTTCTGCAACGACACGAAGAGATTAGAAACGATAAATTGCATCGGCGGCATCAGTCAACATACCAGCTTCGTGAGCAACGTTCTCCTGCAAGTCCAAGATGAGCGCATCCCTATCAACAATTTCGACATCACGTGCGACATGTACGGCCGTCAACGGGTTGTCTCCTGTGATCATGATACACTAATCCGCAGCTAAGTGTGATAACCATAACCAACAAAAATCCGATAATACGTACACGATGTGACGAGTCGGCCAACATTTTGAGGGTTGCTACGGCATCGGCTTTCAATGGGCAGTGGAAAACGAGGAATCCAGCGAAAGTGAGGCCATTCTCGACTTCCTCTCGGTGGAGCTTGTTAATCTACAAAACATGTTCACATCGAGAAACGATACGCGCCACAGCGAGGATGATACCTTGTCGATGGACATCGAATCCATCTCCTTCGTACCGAGGGCAAGGACACGGCTACCTCGTCTCGTATACCACTTGTACGTCTCATCATACCACTCAGGTGCGTGCGCAAGCATGCGCTTGATCGTCTCAGGAGCACCTTTAACAGCCACAAGAGCCTTGCCTGAAGGAAGGGTAGACACGGTGGACATGCGCTTGAGAGCAGAAGAGAATTGGAAACGACGGCGGATGTAAATTCGTGATGCATTGGGGATCTTGGCAGAGGCGGGAGCAACCGAATCGCCTGCATGCCACGAGTCAGATTAAACGTATGCACAATGCCATGCTAAAAGACAAACCTTGCGAAATTTGCCACTCAAGTGCTTCAAGGGTCGTTGTTTCCATGGGGTCGCCGACAATAACACCATCATCCAAGCGAACTAGAGCGTGCGCCGCAGCGAGACATAACATTGTCTGCTTGCCAGAGTCTTTCACATCAATAAGCCTCAACTTGTCAAGGTCGCTACCGATCAGTGTCAGTGGAGTACTCCAAAAAACAAAAGAAACCTTACTCGATGCCTGCAACACCCTCCAGAACTAGATTCTCAGCGGTGATTGTACCTGTCTTGTCGAAGCAACACACGTCAACCCTCCCAGCGAAAGGAATACGGAATGGCTCCGTGCAGTAGATGGCTATTGTCTTGTTTAGCCTGGCTCGTCTTTCAAAGGATCGACATACCAAACTTGGAGAGCGCTACGAGCGAACCATTGACCGCGAGCGAAAGTTCCATCGGCAACTCTGGTGGCACAACACTGGTGATGATCAGGACACAGTCGAGCAGCAACTTAGACTTCTTAAGGTCTCTCTCAACACCTATTCAGCCAAAGTGTAAGCATCGATACCGAATGTGAATAATGTGAAGCACCTTTCACCCAAACATACCAGCTCGCAGCGATGGCAAAAATGAGTAAGAACCCAATGAACAAGAAGGACTCCATGTTGTTTGCAGAAACCCGCTCGGTGGAGAAGATCATTGTCCGGACCAGTTGTCCCTGCGCTGTGCCAAAGCCAGTACGCAATACGATACCGAGACATCCACCGTCGGGAGTTCCTGCCGAGGTCTGTCCTTGGCCTAGTAGCAGCGTAAGAATCAAGCATAGAAGTCAAGCGCAGAGATACTCGCTCGTGGGGCTGGCTTGCAGCACTTTCGTCCCGCTAAACAAGACTTCGTTCTTGTGCACACCATCGACATCGATCTTGTCCGAGGTATCCAAAAGCTGGATGGCCTCTTTGAGAAGTGGTGTCGATTCACCAGACAGCATAGCTTCGTTGACAATACATGTACCATGGACCAAGAGGATATCAGCAGGGACAACAGTTTCCGATTGTAAACGAGCTGGACGAATCATTGTCAGATACCAAGCACAAGAAATTGACGAAGCACACTCACCGACCGAAACGACGTCCCCGGGGAGTAGCTCATCCGTCTGTAAAGTCGTCCACTTGGAATCACGGAGACACTGGATGGGATACGGCGCAACCGACATGGTTCTAAATTCCGTGAGTGTTTTGAGCCGCTGTACAATATCCATAAGCCCAATCGAGGAAGCGCATCCCAGTTGACGCACCTGCCAAACCACAGTACACTCAAACATCACAAGCATGAACAGAGTGAAGATACTGTAATACCAGTACTCGTCCAAGCACCACAGGGCCACACAAAAGATCTGGAACACAAAGAACGGCGCGGTTGCATGTTCACCAAAGAGTTCGGCGAAAGAGGGGATCGGGATGTTGAATTCATTCTTTCCGTACAAGGATTGAAGGGGGTCTATTTCCTTCGTCGCTAGGCCAGGGGGTGCGAGGAAGTCCGAAAGCGGGGGACGGCTCGTGCATGGATATGGGATGCGGGTAAACACGACGGGCGACGACTTTGCCACGACATATGTATCTCGTTGGTAGTTGAAGGTATATGACATCGGTTGAGAAGGGATCCTCTTGACCAGTGGCACGATTTCACCCTGGCCGCGATGCTGATGAGGCACGAGACGTATGCAATTGGCGTCTTCGATCGAGGAGGCCTTTGAGATGAAATAAGACGTATATGATTAGGAAATGTGCAAAATACACGAGAGGAAGGTCATACCGTGCGTGTGGTGATCCAAGCCTTTGCACCCGCGCTCCAACGCGTTACGAGGAAGCTGAGAGCATGACCTGCGCCGAGGGAGACGCAAGCGAGAAAAGTCCACTCTTCGCTCTTTATCCAGTCATCATACCTTAAGTAGTATGCATAGGCAAGCAATGGATAGAGTGAAAGAAATGGGAGAGTATAAATATGTGTGTACCACGGGAGGGCGACGTGTAAACTCGCGCTAGCGATTTCAGACGACTCTACGTGAACGTATACCCTGATAGAGAAAATGTCAGTGAAGAAATGGCAATTACGGAGAACGACAGCCTACATGTCGTGTACTCCGGTGGGGTGTCGTGTCCTGAGTTTGGAGCAACACCACCACCAATTATTACGTGCCGTTGTGAATGAAAAAGAAATGAACCGTTGGGATCGAGAAATACCGCTGCGGTAGATAGAACGAGCGGAACGGTCTGCTTGGTTGCAGAAGGCGACGTGGAGTTGGGAAAGATGCAAGCTTGTCACTGCAACCCAACGGCTAGCCTGCTTAGTCATCACGGCAAGAAATCAGGCGTCCAAGTCAAAAGTTCCCGTGGATGAAATTCACAGCAAGCTATGCCATCTCAATAAACATCGTATGTAAAAGGGGAGATGGACGTGGTACAAATGCACAAAGATCAGGTTATCCAAAAGTAGCGACCATCGGTCATGGATGTATCCACAGCTGCACCTCGTCCTCACTGCCGTTACTATCTGTGCCAAGGGGAGGGGGTCTCGCAGGCTGTGGGTTTTGAAGGAGACCTCCGTGGTGATCGCGTGGGAAGGAAAGTAAAGCCAACGGTGTATCCGCATCTTGGATGGGATCCAAGAGGTCAGCGATGCCATCATCGCATTTGACAACGTCGCGTCTCCAGCGGTCGATCGACCAAAAGGCATCCGTGGAACAAAACACGGCAGACGGCGAGTTGAGTTGGTCGTCGTCAACATAGTCTGTGCGAATGTCCGGGGGGGTGAGGTTCGGTGGTGTGGTTAGCTTGCTCTGTGTGGAGGGACCCTCTGAGCCATCCCAGCTGATGGGATAAAAAATGAAACGGGGTGGGTTATGACTGCGGATCCTCGGTCACATGGAAGAACTGCCATGAGCAACGATGCTCACCATTCTACGCTCGCGAGCTGAACGTGGACAGCGTCGGGGGTGGGTAAGGTGGCGGTGGTGTTGGAAGGCGTCGCGTCGAGCAGCGAATGCGGGGGAAGTGGGGAGCTGATAATCGCGTTAGTCGTCACGGCGCAGACGGGTCGGTTCACTCACAGAGACGACTGGAGCAACTCACCGGGAGTTTGAGGGGGATTAATGTTTCGGTCCATTTGTGGCTTGCGAGTGACATAGAGTTAGTGCCACCCTTATGTGTTTGTCCGTGTTTATCCCTCCCTCATCATTCTACACGTCGACTCCACTTTCGTGACGACGAAAATCATCCTTCACCATGCTCAACTTTGAGGACGTCGAGGAGCGCGACGGTGCGTATTGGTCATATCAGACACCTTGTTTTGTGTGTAAGTTTGTGCAGGTGTGCGACTCTCGTGGAATGTCTGGCCGTCCTCGCGCATGGAGGCGACCCGGACCGTCGTGCCCATATCCGCACTCTACACTCCCCTCAAGCACCGCGAGGATCTCCCCCCAGTCCTCTACGAGCCCGTCACATGCAAGCCCCCGTGTCGTGCCATCCTCAATCCTTACTGGTATCTCATTCCTCGCCCTTTCTCCCGACCTCTGATCATCCCCTTGCAGCCAAATCGACGTTCGCGGAAAACTCTGGATATGTCCCTTCTGTCTCTCCCGAAACGCTTTCCCGCCACACTACAAGGACATTTCAAACACAAACTTACCCGCTGAACTGCTCCCGAAATACACTACCATCGAGTACACCCTCTCGCGTCCAGCTCAGGTGCCCCCCGTCTTCCTTTTCGTCGTCGATACCTGTCTCGACGAAGAAGATCTCAAAGCGCTCCGGGATGCTATCGTCGTCAGCCTCAGTTTGCTCCCACCCTACGCCCTTGTCGGTCTTATTACCTATGGCACCATGGTACGTGTCACTCCCCACATACCCTTGCCATTGCTCATATCAATCCAGACTCAAGTCCACGAAATCGGCTATGCCGAATGTAGCAAATCCTATGTCTTCCGTGGTGGTAAGGAATATACTCCCAAGCAAATCCAAGACATGCTTGGCCTCAGCACAACCACTCGTGCCGCTCCTCGTCCTGGACAGCCAATGCCGCAGCAGGCTTTCGGTGCCGCTCGATTTCTCCTCCCTGTTCAACAGTGCGAGTTCCAGTTGACTGGCATTCTCGAAACCCTTGCACGTGACCCGTGGCCCGTGGCTAATGACAAGCGTCCTCTTCGCTGCACCGGTGTGGCTATCAGTGTTGCCGTTGGCTTGTTGGAGGTCAGCATTCTCTTTGTTCCACACCGCTCGTTGCTCATAATAGCCTGTTAGACTACATATCCTAACACGGGTTCCCGTATCATGCTGTTCGCCGGTGGTCCTGCTACCGAGGGTCCTGGTATGGTGGTAAGCAACGAGCTGAAAGAACCGATCCGTTCGCATCACGACATCGAGCGCGATAGCGTAAAGCATTACAAGCGCGCTGTCAAGGTATATGCGTTTGCTTCTAGTTACATCGTCCGTGTCACTCAACTTTATCCATAGTTCTATGAAGGCCTTGCCAAGAGAGCGTCAAACAACGGCCATATTGTTGATTTGTTCGCTGGTTGCCTGGATCAAGTCGGTCTTTTGGAAATGAAGTCGATGTCCAATTCGACCAATGGGGTCATCGTACTCTCTGATTCGTTTGCCACCTCAATTTTCAAGCAAAGTTTCCTTCGTGCATTCAAAAAAGACGACCAAGATTTCCTACAGATGGGCTTCAACGCCACCTTTGACGTCCAGGTACTTGGCTCTTTGCTTCACTCATTGTGTCCTATGATCTCAGGCACCGCCGTAGACTACCAAAGAACTTAGGGTTTCCGGCCTGATCGGGCATGCTATATCTGCTGGCAAGAAGTCAGCTTGTGTGGGCGAGACCGAGATCGGTATTGGTCAAACATCGGCATGGAAATTGAACTGCGTTACCCCTCGAACGTCTGTTGCAGTATACTTTGAAGTCGTCACGCCCGCTGGTCAGGCTCTCCAGCCCGGTTCGCGTGGTCTCGTTCAATTCGTCACTCACTATCAACACTCGTCCGGTCAGCAGCGCCTGCGGGTGACGACCATCGCACGTAACTTTGCAGAAGCAGGATCGCCAAGCATTGCTGCTTCGTTCGATCAGGAGGCTGCGGCTGTTTTGATGGCCAGAATAGCGGTTTTCAAGGCCGAGATCGACGATTCATCGGATGTGTTGAGGTGGTTGGACCGTATGCTCATCCGATTGTGCCAAAAGTTTGCAGACTATAGGAAGGAGGACCCGGCGAGCTTCAGGTTGACGGACAACTTTAGTATTTACCCACAATTCATGTTTCATTTGAGGCGGAGTCAGTTTTTGCAGGTGTTCAACAACAGTCCGGACGAGACCGCATTTTACAGGTGAGTGACACCTGCTCTTTCGTTACTTCGTGAATGCATACTCACGTTCATCTTCCAGACATATCCTGAACGAAGAAGACGTCAACAACTCCCTGATCATGATCCAACCAACACTCATGTCGTACACCTTCGACGTTCCCCCCCAGCCTGTCTTACTCGACAGCGTCTCGATCAAACCAGATTTCATACTTCTTCTTGACACCTTCTTCCATATCCTCATCTTCCACGGCGAAACTGTCGCCCAATGGCGCAAAGCAGGCTACCAAGACCAAGAAGGCTACGAAAACTTCAAGGAACTTCTGGAAGCGCCGGTCGCTGACGCCCAAGACCTCCTCACGGACCGATTCCCCATCCCACGGTATATCGTGTGTGATCAGGGAGGAAGTCAAGCGCGCTTCTTATTGTCCAAGCTCAACCCGTCGACGACGCATATGTCGGTGTCGATGTATGGGTCTGCGCAGAGTGCGGGCGCGGGACAGGCGATTTTTACGGACGATGTGAGCTTGCAGGTGTTTATGGAGCATTTGAAGCGTCTCGTGCGTGTTTTTCTTTCGCTTTTTGTGCCTCATTGGGTGTGGTTGGCTGATGGGCGTTGCGACAGGCTGTCGGTGCGCAGACAAACTAGGTTGTTTGGGCCGACGTGGATGTCCCTCTTCGTTCTCGTTATCTTTTGCTTCTTTTCGTCGTCGATACGCTAGCAGTCTGTCACTGTGTCCCCTCTATTACTAATGGGAATAGATGCAACGCATAGAAGAACTTTGAGGTTGCAGCAAAGTAGCCTGAGAACTTGTCCATTCTCGCTATTCACAATACAACCATCAATTTTCGGGGTCCTCGAGCGAATAATGGCTTTCCCGAATGGAAACGTTGCATTCTTTATTTTCATGATGACCTACGGACGATACGTCCTTGGTGTTCAAGCTTCTGCAGCATGTTTGGCGCACTCACTGACGCATACAGCCGGTACGAATTTGGCGTTTTGTTCCCTCCCCTGTGCGTCGTCGTCCGACTCAAAGATGATGTAGATAGGTACGTGGGTATCATCAGCCCAGGTTTTTTCTAAGAAAACGGGGGCTCACGACCTCGCCCGAGACACGTTGACCCGTTTCCGACCTATAGTAGACTGCGCCAACAAGGTCGAAATCGATCCTCAGAACGGTGCCATGTCTACGCTCGCGTTCCTCAAGTACGTCGTCTCGGGGTACGCCTGCATCGTACGCAGCACCTTCCAAGAAAGCAAAGTCAACATCTAGGATACCGGTGTCGGGTTCGACCCTATGAATACGAGCACACCATCGCCGTCTCCGAAGACGACGAATGATCGTCACGGGTGGACGTATACAGGAGACAAGAGGGAGATTGACGACGGTGTGGGATACACGCACGCACGTCAGGGAGGCTGAGATCCAGGGCTACACGATGCAGATGTTGGCCGTCGATATCACATTGGACGAGATGACCTTTTCCATGGGCTCCAAGGACCGTACTGCATCTGTGTGGAACACCTCGACGGGAGAACGACTTCTCGGGCGGTGGAAATACGACACGCCGGTTGTTGCCGTCATGTTCTCGCCCGACGGAGATCGTATCGCGGTGGCCCAATGGGATCGACCGTCGAGTTACATCTATGACTGTCACGATGGCCAGTTTTGCATCGACATCATCCGGGTGGGAGTCAGTTCTACGTATTCCACCGGACTCGTCTGGTCGCAAGCAGTGGCACACGTGCAGCTCCTCGCCCCCTCATACGGTACGATGGAGTGCCCCGATGTCGTCACCGGATTCATCGTATTACTTTATCGATGTGAGTATCCGCGTATTAACGATGCCAGCCTTGACGTTTCGATTGATTTCATGTCTCAAATCCATGGTTTGATTTCTTTGTTTCGTGACCCCTCATGCAGATCAGTGACGCAGTATTCAATGTTTGGATAAAGAAAATTTGGTCGAACGCCGAGGCTGTTCTCACGGAGGAAATCACGCAATCTTCCAGTCTTAGCTACCATGCGCTCGCCAATTAATTGTGTGCTTATACGAGCCCATTTACAACAGTGGCCTGCCGCTCGGCATGATGCTGATGGGATATTTCGTTCCGCCAGTTCCATGTCCGCCTGTATGTATACTCCCCCAAGTCTATTGAGAGGGAGAAGCAGAAACTGCAATACGGCTATTTCATCTTGTTTTTGGTCATTGCGATTCGGACAAGATGATTCTCCTGGTTCTCAAGGTATATCCTTCGCGGTGAAAGGACCGTACGATGGATGTCTGCGGAGGTATTTACACGTCTTGCTACATTGAATCACCTTCATCCATGGGTCCCATCTCCAGTGCCTGAGCCACGACACAACAGCCATGCGGGTAACCTGATCCTGATCCTGATCGAAATGATAGCATCGTCTGATTCTCGTTGATCCTGACCCACTGTGAGTTGAACAATGTAAGCAAAAGAAAAGTACGCGCACCGTTACATGGATTCTCCCGGCTGAGGATTGAGACGCGTCGTTCGCCTGTTGCACCTAATGGAATGTCAGCTTCCATGACGAGTTCTACTGTCACCAGAAAAAGACGAACGGCTGCTTCAGTTTGATCTACAGGACCTTGACCGCTATGAGAAGTGGCTTTGCCTGGTTGCTTGGGGCCAGCAGCCTTGGCAGGTGGTTTATGCTGTAACATGTGAGGAGTCGCTGCATACAAACTGGAGGAACAACGGACCCTTCGTTGTTCAGGGGGATTCGCAACCACTCGCTAGAATGATATGTTAGACACATCGCATCCAATCGTCTACCAAGGAAGAGCACTCACGCGGAAAGGTTGAGCTGCAGCCATCCGTGAAGGTCCCTTATGTGTGGCTTCCGCTCTTACTGGTGACTGGGAACGAGATGGGTGATCGGCAGGCTGACGCGACTCTCTGGTAACTCGATCGGGTTCATGCAATATCGGATCCTTGTTACGTTTCCTGATCCACGTTGGTAGAAGCCTTTTGAGCATCGAACTGCCCTGAGATGACCTGGAAATATCGATATTGTCACCTGGAGGTGCGTCTGGAGGTGAGGCCGTGGAAGGAGCATCTGCCAAAGGCGCGCCATCCTTGCGGGGATGGGCAGAAGAGACCGGGGACGGAGGCTGCAGCAGCTTCATCGCGGAAGTAAGAGGATAATATAATAGTCACGAACCTCGTCGTAGTCAAACTGAGGAGCTGGCGCGCTCGACGGCACCTCGAGCTATGCAATCGTGAGAACTCGGTTCGAGGGGGGAAAGAACGAACAAATACCTCGAGGAGATCACCATCGCCGTCTTCGCTGTGTGTCTCGTCTGGTTGTCGTTCCTCGTGAGTAGATTCCTAACGTAGTGTGGCAACGACATGAGGCTTATCTGTCATGCTAACATTGTGAATGGATCAGTGCTTACCTTGGGAAGGCCATCAGAGTCCGGAAGAATATGGCCGAGATCACGCACACTGATTTTCCCGTGCTGGAGTCCAGTTGCAAGATAGTTGCTGTCTGGGGAGAGGGCAATTGACTCTATTGTTTCACTGCCCTCAATAGTTGGGCCAATCCGAGCCAATGTGGATGTGTCCAGGAATGAGATTGTGCGGCGTATATAGGTGGTGATGAATGTCCCATTGGTGGCTAGCTGAACAATAGACTCGAGGCTGCCGCCAGTGAATTTCTGTGATTCGGCAAGCTGGGAGCCGGTAGAGACGTCGAAACACCTGATTTTGCTGTCGCTCGATGCGGCAAATATCTGCTGACCGTCGTTGGACCACACAAGCGGAGTGATTGCCCGGAAAGTGGGCATGGTGTGTTTGATATTGATGAGCTGATCACCATTGCGACTGTCGAAGATGCGAATGGAGTTCAGCATGCAAGCACTCGCGATGTGCTTGCCATCTGGGGAGAATTTGACTGCAGTGACATTGTTGTCATGTTTGAGCGGGCCAACAAGTCTCTCCCCGCTTGTGATGCTCCAGATGCTCGCTTGGTTGTCAGGCTCTGCGGTCCCAGTGGCGAATCTGGTTGAATCTGGGGAGACGTCCACTGTGTACACCCTGCCTTCCACGTCGATGACCTTTTCCTGGATCTCTGTGTCCCACACGTTTGCACCTTCAGTTGTCCCACACACTATCCAATTTTCATCCCTCGACGCAGAAATAGCACGCAATTCCATTCCCGTTTGCCTTCCGACTTCTTGACCGTCCGCCAGCCGCCATCGTCGAATCCCATCGTCGCCCCCGCCCAACACATGCATTCCATCAGGGTGGAATGCGACTACCCACACTGAACTAGGGCCACCAGTGTCAAGTACCATTGTTGGGTCTTACTAGATTTTCAGCATCGTACAATCGTTCCTCGGAACTGCTACGCACCGGTCTTTGTTGACGACATCCTTGTACACAGTCGTGGGCTTCGAAGAGTGAAAGAACGAGGTGTTTCGGTTTACTCGTAGCGCGCAAAGTTGTTCTTAATATAGGTTTGTGACACAGGAAACTCGTGTCTTTGGCGCTTAGTCTTACTCGGATCCCAGCTAGGTGACCTCGTTGCTACGACCAGGCAAGCAGTCAAGATCGGTGAAACCTTCCCTCGTCACCGAGAGTAGTCTTGGCCTGCGATGTGCAGGCTCGAGGGCTCATCGTATCTCGGCTTCAGGACTTGGTTTATGACGAGCGCACAATCCGCATTAGACCCCGGGCCACTCGTGACGTACTGCGGACAAAACCTGCATTTCAGGATGTTCTGGAATAGCGAGCGCTCAGCGCTCATCCTTCAGACAAGGAGATGAACGTGTGTTAGTTTACCACCCCGTCATACTCCTCTTCATACGTGCGGGCGTTTCTGGAACGCTCGCGTTCGCTGTTATCGACGTTATACAGGCGGACGTCTCACGTGTCTCTTCGAGCTCAAATGGTTGTGCTCACGTCCATGCCTCGTTGACGCTAGCAATGCCTTCAAACACCCAAGAACAAGCTCCCGGGTTCACCACAGGTAGATCACGGGCGTGTGGGGGCCACAGGAACGGCAGACAGTGTTCTCAAGTACTATACTGAGCGTTCAGAGGACGATCTAACTTACGTGGTATGCAGGCTAGGCAATCAAATGCACGTTGTGTTCTCATACTTTTTTTTACCTCCAAGGCCGAAATTTGATTTTCCGACGAAAGGTACTCTCATCCTAGTGCACATTCCTTGCGTCCGCGGTAGTACCTCAAATCAATTAGACACTGACCTCCAATAATCTTCGCGCGCGTATCATGGTTTCCCCAGCGACCCTTGACTGATTAGCAAGCTCAGTCACGGATGGGCTTGTTACGACTCACGCCGATGTTGCGAGGTGACATTAACTCAATGATCTGCATGATCAATGTCTGTACAAGTACATACACACCTTGCTACATATATCAAATCACTTTCATCTATGGGTTCCATCTTCAGTGCCTGAATCACGGCACAACAGCCATGCGGGTAACCTGATTGAAAGAATAGCATCACCCGATTCTCGTTGATCCTGACCCACTGTGAGTTTAACGATATAAGTAAAAGGAAAGTACGCGCACCGTTACGTGGATTCTCCCGGCTGAGGATTGAGACGGGTCGTTCGCTTGTTGCACCTAATGGAACGTACGCGTGAGCTTCCGTGACGAGTTCTACTGTCACCAGAAAATGACGAACGGCTGCTTCAGTTTGATCTGCAGGACCTTGACCACTATGAGAAGTGGTTTTGTCTGGTTGCTTGGGATCAGCAGCCTTGGCAGGTGATTTATGCTGCAACATGTGAGGAGTCGCTGCATACAAACTGGAGGAACAACAGACCTTTCGTTGTTCAGGGGGATTCGCGACCACTCGCTAGAATGATATGTTGGACACATCGCATTCAATCGTCTATCAAGGAAGAGCACTCACGCGGAAAGGTTGAGCCGCAGCCATCCACGAACGTCCCTTATTTGTGGGTTCCGCTCCTGCTGATGACTGGGAACGAGATTGATGATCGGGAGGCCGACGCGACTTCCTCGTCGCTCGATCAGGCCCATACAATGCCGGACCCTTGTTACTCTTCCTGATCCACGTCGGTAGCAACCTTTTGAGGATCAAATTGCCCTGAGGTGACTTGGCAGTACCGAGATTTTCTTCTGGAGGTGCGTCTGGAGGAGAGGGTGGGGCACCCCCCGACTGTGGTGCGGCATGCGACGCGCCAAGCGACAGTGTGCCGTCCTCGCGGAGATGGGTAGACGATGCCGGCGACGGAGGCTGCAGCAGTGTCAACATGGAAGTAAGAAGAGAATAGTCATCACTGACCTCGTCGTAGTCGAACTGGGCAGCGGACGTGCTCGACTCCACCTCGACCTATGCGATCGTGAGAACTCGGTTCGAGGGAGAAATGAACGAACGAATACCTCGAGGAGATCAATATGGCCGTCTTTGCTGTGCGACTCGTCTGGTTGTTGTTCCTCGCGAGTAGGTCCCTAATGCAGTGTGTCAATGCAATGGGGCTTATCTGACATGCTAAGACCATGAATGGACAAGTGCTTACATTGGGAGGACCATCAAAGTCCGGGAGAATATGGCCGAGATTACGCACACTGATTTTCCCGTCAGATTGTCCAGTCGCAAGATAGCTGCCATCCAGGGAGAGGGCGACCGAATGTATTCTTCCACCGTCTTTGATGATTGGACCAATCCGAGTCAGTGCTGCAGTGTCCAGGAATGAAATGGTGTGACCTGTGTAGGTTGTAATGAAAGTCCCATTAATGGCCAGAGCGATAGACTCAATGTTGCCTTCATTGCCGCTGTCCGAATTGAGACTCTGTGATTCGGCAAGCAGGGACCCGCTGGAGACTTCAAAAGACTTGACTTTGTGGTCGTCTGATGCAGCAAAAATTCGTTCACTGTCGTTGGACCACACAAGTGGAACGATTGCCAGCGAAGAGGGTGTGGTGCTTTTGATATGGATGAGCTCGTCACCATTCTGACTGTCGAAGATGCGAATAGAACTGCCCCAGCAAGCAGTGGCGATCCGCTCGCCATTCGGGGAGAATCTGATTCCAGTCACTTGATTGTCATGTTCGAGCGGGCCAACGAGTCTCTGTCCGCTTGGGATGCTCCAGACGCTCGCTGTGTTTTCTGCAGTCCCGGTGGCGAGCCTAGTCGAGTCGGGGGAGACGTCGACTGCACACGCCCAGTTTTCGCCCTCGACGTCGATGACCTTTTCGTGCATCTCTCCGTCCCACACGCTTGTCCCCTTCGTACTCCCACACACTATCCACTTTTGATCTCTCGACACAGAAATGGCGTGCAACTCCATTCCCGTTTGCGATCCGACTTCTTGGCCGTCTGCAAGTCGCCATCGTCGAATACCATCAATGCCCCCGCCCAAAAGATGCATTCCGTCAGGGCAGAACGTGACTACCCACACCCCATCAGGGCCACCAGTGTCGAGTACTATTGTTGGGTCTTACTGAATTGTCAGCATCGTGGCATGGCAATTGCCCCTCGGAACTGCTACGCACCGGTGTTTGTTGACGACATCCTCACCAATGTACACAGTCGTGGGCTCTGAAGAATTAAAGAAGGAACGAGGTATTTCAGTTTACTGCGCACAGTCGCCTCATAAATACGTTTCCTCATTCTCAATATGGGGCTGTCCTCGCAAGTGCCTGGTGTGTTTAGCGCTTATTCTCACTCGGATTCCAGCTAGGACCTCGTTGCTACGACCAGGCAAGCAGTCAAGATCGACGAAACATTCCCTCGTCGCCGAGGGTAGTCTTGGTCTGCGACGTCCAAGCTCGAGTGCTCGTCGTATATCGGCTTCAGGACTTGGTTCATGACGAGCGTACAAACCGCGTTAGACCCACTTGTGACATACTGCGGACAAAACCTGTGTGCATTCCAGGATGTTCTGGAATACCGAGCGCTCAAGCGCTCATCTTTCAGACGAATGTTGTCCACAAGATGGTGTGTTGGTTCACCACACCACGTCACACTCCTGTTCATATGTGTGGGCGTTTCTAGGACGGCTCGCGCTCGCTGCTATTGAGGTCGGACAGGTGGACATTGCAGACATACTTGCACGTCTCTCTGGGGCTCGAATACTCATGGTTGCGCTCACGCACACATGCCTCGTTGACGCCAGCAATGGATCCAGACGCCCCATGCCCAACGACAAGTTCCCGGGTTCATTGCTGGTAGACTGCATCACAGGGATCCACGTGGACCCCACGGAAACACCAGAGATTGCTCCCCAGTACCGTACTCAGCTTTTGGAGGCCCCCACCGACACGGTATCCAGGCCAGCGTGATCGAGTGCACGTTATGTTCTCATACTTTTGTTTCCCTCCAAGGCAATTTGGAAGCGCCATATTTCGACATTCCAACGCGCAGGCTGGATCGGCAGCCCGGTTTACGGACACTGGCAGTAAGTACCTCGACGCGGTATGTACCGACTTCAAAGATTGGCTCGAGCTGGCGCACATGTACGTGACATGTAACAAGCAAGCTTCCACCATGACGATCGACACTGACGGGCTGGCAAGATACGAATACTCCGTGTAATCACTGATGCACGCCCCCTTGCCTGTACAACAGAACTTCATTCTATGTTCTGCAAGTGGCAGAAACGGCCTACACAACCGATGACTTCGGGCGTGATCGATCAAGATGTCCCTCACAATAGTCGATACAAATACCTGACGGCGACGGTTGTTCAAAGCGCCCGCTTTGACTCTGGCCGATTTTTGCCCCCCCCTTTTTGAAACAAAAAAAAGGTTTTGGAATATCTCCACGAAACCACGGCGCTTCAATGTTGGGGGACTGGCTGCAGTACGCTCCCTCATCCCTCGAGCAACCAAGGTGGACACGTGGATGAAAGTTCACACCGGATACGTGCGCCAGGTCGTAGGTCACCTGTCTACTTCCTCAATGGTACCCGCCCTCCGGCGCAGAGGGACGTGGTGGCAGCTCGGGCGTCTTTATCTCTATGCAAGGGGGATTTGGGCGTCTCCGAGAATGGAGGTCCGATGTACCGGTACCTTTCTTTGCAAATGGAAACGACATGTCAGCGCTTCAGCCGGTGCGCCGCTCATACGTCTATCCATATCAGGTTATTACGTGACGCAGTATTGGCGCCCACGAGCCTTCCAGCCTCCAGGTCGCGTTCAAGTCCATCGTGGGGACGTCGGGGACTCTCTTTAAAGGACTGGGGGACTCTGAGCTATCTACGCTGCTTCCGCCTCCTTGACGATCTCGGACATGACGACCTCGGGGGAATCGATACTATATCGTCTATCCAGGCGCTACTCGAGACAACAGTGGTGAGGAGCGGGGTTGGGCTTATGTACGCGTCTTCAGTCCCCCGCAAAATTGGTGGTCAGCCTGCAACATCTTGTGCCCGATTTCTTTCAGTAGTACCATTGATTTGATGGAGGGAAATCGCGGTTGCAACGCCGGCGTCCACCCAGATGGTCCAAAAAGACTGATAATGTAGAAGCTTACGGGACTGCATGCTGCGTCATTGCCATCGTCGCATCATAACAATCTACGGCCGAGTCGCCCACACCGGTCAACCGTTGCTCCAACAGACGCCGTATCAGGACTACAAACGCGTTTCCACTGAGCACCCGATCGTCGTCGGAGTACGCAAGCTAAGTTCCTTGAAGAACTTGCGAGTGAAACTGTTAGAAGTACTGTAATTTGCGAGATGGCAGTCGTGCTCGACGCTGAGATTCACTTCCTCTCGGAAATAGCATAAAAGTGGCGACCGTACCTACTGATGTGACATATCATTAGCGCGAGTCATACAATAATTATCGCGAAATCTCAGCATGATTCTCGTCCAGGGGATCGAATGTCGTATTGGCATTTTGTGAGGTACGAAAGGAATTGTACAATCGGATCAGGCAGATCGTCAAGACAGTCCGTGCCAGTGATACAGTACCGAACCCTGTCGATCATCATTTCTGCTATAGTAAGAGGGGAAAAGGTTAGGCTGTGCTTACTGAGACACTATCCTTGTGGACGATTTTCCTATTCACAAGGGCGATCAGGCATTTGTTCACTCGAGCTTGATTAAGGTCGGGCGGGGTGATGAGCTCGATGACTGAGTGGGTAAATGGACGATAGAATGTGAATAAACACGGATACATACGTTTGACTCCGCGACCATCGCTGTCGATCATGAACTCGATGACCATTTCCATGTTTCGACGTAGACCCTGCACAACGTGGCCCATCAACTCATCTCGCTGGGTAGTGAGGCAGGGTACGTACGGGGTCGCTCCCGCGAAACTCGAGCGGGAGACACATGATAATCTTCTCGATTGCCATCTTGCAGAATCAGGTCTAACCTGTCTGAGCATAGCAGAAGAGAAGCACACCATTCGTTCTTTCTTTTCTTTGGCAGTCAACTTTGGCTTTCCTTTCTTCTTCGGAACCGCTTTTGGTGGAGCGGATTTTGTATTAGCAGACGTGGACGTGAGGGCAGTGGTAAAGGTTGTTTCATAGTCTGCGGTCTCGTTGCCGGTCGTCTTGTCCACATCCGTGATGGCGCTGGCGTCAGGCGCAGAGGGTGGTGGCGGGGCTGTCTTTGCGGCTTCGACGGCGGCTCGTGCATCCTCCTCTGCATGAGAGAGGCATCAGAGGTGTTGGAGAGCAGAGCCATGCAACGTACCAGCGCGTTTCCTCGCGAGTTGAAACGATGCGTCCGTTGGTGCCTGCGCATATATCCATCATCCCGGCTTATCTGCGAACCGGCGATTGGCACACACCTGAAGCCAGTCTGTGGTGAGGGCGTTCATGTCCATCACGTACAACCAGCTCGCGAAACTCTCGTTGAAGACTCGGAGGGAATCGCTGAGGGAGCGGAGGTTGTCCACGTTTGCGTTGAGCGCTTCTGCCTCGTCGACGAGCTCGGACATGACGGGTTCGATGAAACCGAGACCGTGCGGGGCATCTGGATTCTGCTGGGAGCGGGAGAAGGCAAAGAGGGAGCCTTGGGAGACGCGGCGGAGGGGCGTGCGATGGGGCGTGTGGCTTGTCATGATGGATGGGGACAAGTCACGGGAGATAACGGTTATGCACGTGGATATGTACTACATAGCGTTTTACAATGTACACATTAACCCCAAGTAGGTCCCGATCAATCCTGCCACTTCCGCCCTCTCTGACATTTCTGCCCTGATATAGTCCTTGAACGAGACGTGTAGCAGGGTATGCCACATCATATGGCACGCGCACCTGATGAGATGGATACCGGACTCTTTCGCGACTCGGATGAGACTGTGTCAGAACGAGCTGCGGTTTGACCGTCTCTGAGGGCTGGCGGGTAGTCGCTCTGCTGGACAGGATTGGATGATGGGAAATCATGATATCGTGTTGAGCCCTGCACTGGAGGAGATTAAACTGAGGGCGGCTCCGCGAGAGATGATGTCAGCAGTGTTAGTCTTTTTCCAAAGTGTGTCTTGAAACATCATTTATCTTCGCCGCTGTGTGACACGGTGAGGGCTGCCCGTTTCTCCCTCATGACTCCGTATCCCACCCTTTGATTCTGATCTTCCGCTCAGTCAAGTTCTGCATGTCAGTGCACCACCCCGAATCCCACCACCTTCTCTTCTCGCCTTCTCGCCCCGTGCCCTCTTTCTTTTCCCCATCTCCCTCCGACGCGACACCGTCCCCGCTCGCACCTGGCTTTGATGGTCCTCAAGGGCTCCACTGTGCTGTCCTGCCTGTTGCCTGCTCGTCTCGGTTTCGGTTCACATAATCGACCTGACTCTCCCACCCGTCCCCGCAATCAGGAAAAACACGCAAAGGACCACCACCACCCCGCCAGGCTCATCCCTCGTGACCCTCTCTCCGAGCCAGAGTTGGATCCCTTCAGAGGCAACCCCCTGCCTCTCCATCGAGACACTGACTCTAACTTTCGCGCTGACCCTCCGGACCTCTCACGCGCACGCGCGAATACTGCGCCATCCGATTCGCTGCCCTCGTCTCTCCCCATACCCAATGGCGGCATAGGTGAATCACCCGGCCCAGCTCGTCGCCCTTTTGGCCCTCCAAATCGTTCAAAGCGATCCAGTTGTACCACTTTTTTTGCTTTCAGCTCCAAAAGAAAGTCGACTCACGGACCTCCCATCGTCCACATCCCACAACTCCAACAAGACCTTCTTGTCCCTTCCCACTCTGTCTCCGGCAGATGGGTCTCTGGCAGTGGCCAAACACACGTACATCTTATCAACCCCTCGTCCATTCCCTCTCCACTCCAGACCGACGAAGAGGAGTATTATTATTCCTGCTATGCTTCCTTGACTCCTATCCCTTCCCACTCCGCCTCTCCCTGCCCAGACCCAACAAATATTTCCCCCTCCAAGCGGCTCTCTTCGCGACAACAGAATCTCATTGGAAATCCGGATTTAGACTCGCAGCATCCTTCTCCAGTTGACTCTCATCCGTCGCATACCCACATTCACCACCCTTATGCATATTCCACTCCTCTTTGTTCGTCTTCTAAAACCATCGATCCACCCCCGCCTTTGCGCCATGCTACCTCTCAACCTTTCCAACCTCACCCCCAGGGTTCCCGCTCTGATATCAACACAGCCCTTGCACATGCTAGAATCCCGCCATCACATCTTGGGCATGAGACATCCCAGAGCCAGCCGGACCTGTTACGACCCCAGCTCAGGACGTCCATGTCCACCCCAAACTTCGCCTCCGGAACAGCGCCAGCCCGTCTTAGATCTATTATAAAAAAGAAACCTCCAAGGTCAAAGGAACGTTGGTTATCGGCTGAAACCTGGTGGGATGCTCTACTTTCTCCCTCTCCCCGTTTCAAGGTCAAGCAAACACCGCGTCCCCATAAAGCTACCGGCAGGAACATTCATGGTCCTGTGACTGAACCTGTCGAAGGCGAGCCAAATAGGAACTTTGGAGTTACCTTTCCCTCTGCTCCGGCCCCGCGCCCCCGTGCAGTGTCTGTCACGCATGTCTCTTCGAATCTCGGGCCCATACATCCTACACTCATGAGATCATGGTCCGCAGTGGATCTACTTGGCCAACCATCTACGTCTGCCACCCCACGCGCTTGTTTTGAACCTGCATTGGAAACACTTGTAGACGAACCCACACCAACGGCTGACCAGGTTCCCGGTAGTGACGCCGAGCTTCCTCTACCGGAGCCACCTCTTTCGTTAGCACAGTAAGTCTCCTGCCCCAGTCGTGTCTTGTTCCTATAAACTGAAGTCGGAGCGCTGTAGGGTTATCGATGACGGAGAGGCGTTTGAGCAACAGCGAGCCCAGTGGAAACAGCAGGCTTCCAAATCCCTTGGAAACAAACACACCCGTTCATTCTCGCGCGCGCGTTCCAAGTCTCTCGGCGCGAGGCACGCTCATGGTACCCACACTTCGGAAAGTAGCAAAGCTCAATTTAATCTCGATTTTCTTGCTGCCCGTACGCTACTGGGAAGCCAAAGCACCATGCCAACCGTGCACGTCACCAGACCGGGCAGCTCTTCATCCCATTCTAAAGCATATTCACATTCGCATTCACAATCAGCGTGTTCTCACTCTCACTCTTCCCACTCACGTGCATACTCTCATTCACATTCACATTCTCTAACCACTTCTAATTCTTCCAAATCAACTCGCAATCTTCTGCCACGCGCTCACTCTCGAAATGGATCGTGGAGCAAACCAGCGTTTTTGAAAGCGGGTGTCCTCTGTGGAATTGGTCAAGACGAGTCTTACATTGCCTCTGCGGACGAAAAGGTGCCATCATCCTCGAGAGTCGACGTGCAAGGCACAGGTCACATAGGCGATGCCACCAATGCCGAGGGAGCATCGGACATCGTCAAGGTCTCTTCATTCCAAAGCACTCCGGGTGAAGTTGGCATTGCAATCACTTCACCGCCTTTAGAGGGTTGTTTCGACCTTAAGGTGCCAGGTCATCCCTACGTGTCCGGACCTCGACATCGGGAAAGCGACCAGGAGAGTCGCTGGTCGTCAAAGTATACCCACAAGTCCTCCGAGTATGCGGGCCCGCATCCATCGGCGATTGATTCCAACCTACCTCAGCTCGCCAGCGATGTCAGCCTGAGACATCGGTTACCCCCGCGCGCCGCCATCTATCCGCCGATAGTTCCAATCGCACATCCGTACCGGTCCGCTTCGGCGCAGCCTGAACAGGTGGGCGACAAGGGCAGTGAGGGTGCTACGTTGAAGTTAACAGTAGGCCAAGAGGCCACAGAACTGGCCACAGGGCGCACACTCTATCCGCATCTATCGCTCAGTCACGCCGATTTTGAGCGGTATGGTGTTGGCGAGGCGCTCGTGTATGCCTCCCATCCGCAGCCAGGGGAGGTCTCGGAAGCCAAGCAAGCCGGCGTGGAAAATACATCGTCGCTTGCAGCCAAATTATTGCCTCCTGAGGAACAGTCTTCTATGCGCGGAACCGTTGTTCTGCAGCCCGAGGAACTGGATACGTCTTCGTTGGCGGTGGACAGTCCCCCGTCCTTGACCAATTCGACCATCCAGATGGTCATGTCTGCGCTCGACAACCCCGACGATCTTGTCGAATTCCAGGACCTCTTTTACAGGCCCCACCCCGCTTTGAGAGATCAGTACCGGGACCCACGTGTTACCATTAACCAGGTGTCGACTGACGTCCACAGCTCAGCATCCAGCAGCCCACTCACTCACCTTGTTCGCAAATTGAGTGAGGGGGTCCATGGCCGGCGAGATGCCTCTCGGACGCCCTCCGATCCAACACGTCTCCAGAGGAGTGAATCACAGGACTACCGCTCGAACGAGAGTGGGACCAAGTTCGTGTTCATGGATCTGGCCCGGTCGTCATCTTCCCCTCCGCCTATGGAATCGTCTTCGCAAATGCATCTGCCCATTCGAAAAGGCAGTGAATCTACCGCACAGCCTGTCGTGGTTATCCCAGAAGACGTCAATTCGTCTTATACAGCGTCTGTTTTGGAGAGTCCGTTGGAAGAACACGAGAACGACACATTTGGTAGGGGTGCATGATTTGTCCGGATCGGGGAACCTTGCTAACGCGCTATGCACGATGACAGGATATCCCGTCAAGCATGGTCAGTTCAAAGCCACTACCGCACCCTCCCCCGTCCAATCTCCTATCCGCGTGTCGACCCACCTCTCTATTCAGGACGAGGATGAGGAAGATGACAGCGCTTTTCTGAGACCGGTGACGAAACGGTATGCGTTGTCCTCGGCCGACGCCGTTCGATCGAGCTATTTGACGACGTCCGATGTGTCACAAATGTCGGCGCTCTCTGATTTCCCGCTTCCCCCAAGCGCGCGGCCGGGTGGACACCTTGGCCACATGTCGATTCTGCAGGCATATTTTGAGGCGACGTCTTCGCCCGAGTCTTGGAGTCACAGTGAGCATGAAGATGAGGCTGGCAGCGGGCAAGAGGACCGACATACGGATGGCGCAGGGGATGCCGAGTCGGCTGGCGATGTGGGTGAGACATTGCAGGCCTTGAGGATGACGTCGCGCGTAACAAGCTTCGAAAGCCGCCGATCGACGTTCGGTGAGAACGACGACATGGATTCCATCACGGAGCTGCATCAGGGACGTCCATGATTGCCAGCCTCTGTCCTTTGTTCAGTCACCCTTTTGTTCCTCGGGCTTCCTCTTTTCTTCGTACACACACACGCGTTCCTTCTTTTTCCTCTTCTTTCACATCTTGATTTTGCGAAGTGCTTTCGGTATCGATTTCGCGCACACAACTCACTTTTTGGTTTTGGAAGGGATATCAGATCGAAAGGTCATAGTTTTATTCGTTTAGCATATCATCCACCGTCCCCGCTTGCGCCACCTGTTTACCCTGCGACACCCCCGTCTTTCCCATTCCCCAACGCCTTTTTATCCGTCTCTGTTTTTCTTTCTTTTCTTTGTCCTCGTTCCCTTACATGTTTCTTTAATTCTGCCCCTGTCAAATATAGCAATTTCCGTGATAGTGTATCTGTTGTCGTTTATCAGTCAGTAGCAGCCATGATCCATACATCTCCCACTCCGTAGTTTCGAATGAACATGCATAATCCGATTCGAATCCGTCGTTCTTTTGTTCGTGGTGTCGTACGAGACCTAACACGCAGCAGATCGCCGTTTGTCTTTCGTTCCTCGGACAACCGGCCGTCTTCTGAAGATGGGGACTTTTCTAACTTTTGACATTTCAGCGGGTCATTGCGAGGTTGCAAGCATCGTGTATTCACATTTTGGTGCACAGCACCTACTCGTGAACATCAAAAAATGCATGCAATACGTCGACGACAGCCAACGTTTTCCCCCCCTTAAAATTGGCCCTCTCCCCACAGTTTCACAGGCTTCCACAGCAGGCAGTACCAGACTGCAGCTCGGGAGGGTGCAAGGCAAGGCAAGTTCCTGCCCCTCATCACCCCGACGGCGGTTCCAGCCGCCCCCCGCCCTCGGTCGACCCATCTGTGTGAAGCTTTTTCAAGTCGAACAGCGGGGGATACGTCTCGAGCGAATGTTTGCGTTGATTTTGAAAGTTGGCGTAGACTTGGTCTCGGTTGGTGCGTGAGAGGAGCTGGATGGAGGCACCTTTGGCGTCCGCGTTGGTGTTGGCGTCCGTGTTGGTGTTTTTCTTGTCCCCGTGCGATGACGACGACGAGGACGTCGTCGTTGACCCGTTTCCAAAGTTGAATCTACAGGGCACAAGGCATGGAAGGTATGGAGCGAACATGACAAGGGATGAGAGAGAAAGAGGAGTTGGATTGGGGAGAGAGGGGGACGCACACAGAATAGACATTGCGCATGAAAATGTCTCCGAGCAGAAAGTCAAAGTCGCGTTCCTTGTTGTCGAGCGGCGGACGAAACGCGTTGATGCAGACGGTATATTGGTTATTCTGATTAATCACTCTCACCGGGGAACTCAATTCCATCGGGTTGATCGGGTACGCGACGTTCCTACCCCCGCCCCCCGCCGCCCCCACATTGGGGTTAGTGATGAAAGAAGACAGAAAGGAACGAGCAGCGCACGCACGCAAACGTGAACGAGAGATTGACCTGTCCCAAACAGGGTACGAACCACGCGTCTTGATTGGTCGTCTTGACATGCACCGAACCGTTGAACTGGCTATAAATTGCATTGACGGCGTCAGTCGGGATATACGCTAAACTGGTCCCACTGTCGATGAGCGCGATCGCCTGGCCCTTTTTCGTTCCTGAGACGATCGATTTGAGGGAATACTGTTTCCCGTTGATCGTCATCGTGTCCATTGCGACCGTCCAACGGGACGTCGACGTCGGCGCGATGGGGATCTTGGGTGTATACGTGACGTTGCCGAATTGAGGGTCGTATTCGCCGATGGTGAGGAACCCGCCTGCGGTGTCCTCGCCGTCGTCTGACCGCTCGAGCGCGAGACCGATGAGGTGTGGCGTGGAGGGATGTTGGGCGAACATGTTGGCCATGATGGATCGGGTCGACGCGTTCTTCGTCGTGCGTTCGAGGGTGGAGAGGCCGTCGAGTCCGAGTCCGAGGATGCCTTGGGAGTCTTGGTCGGCTGTCTTGGAGACACTGAGGAAGGCTTGGTTGTCGGTGTCGTACCCGCCAAACGACACGGGGGCGTAAGCGATGTTACCGTATGCGGAACCGATGCCGTAGGTGATGTTCACGGTCGTGTTGGTCGTGCTGTTGAGCTTGAGCTTTTGACCGCCGGAGACCCAGAGATCGCTCGAGCCGGTGTCGATGATGAGGGTAAAGTCTGAAAGGAAAATGAAGTGGGTCACAGCGTTACAGCTGGAGAAGTGGAGCTGGTTTACCGTGGCCACCGACGGTCACCTTTCCGGTGTACTTTATGGGCAGAGTGATATGGCGCCGGGGCTAGGGAGAGTTGGACGACGTACCTCCATGTTGCCCTCGTTGAGCAACGTATGGTTATCGGATGATCCCTTGTCGGCATTAGGAGTCGCTTTTGCTGCGAATGAAAAGCCTTTGAAGGTGGTGGTGGTAGAATCTGCATCATCGGTGTGATTGGAAAGAACGGACGCGTTGCTTGCCAGAAGCACGCCGGAGAAGATGGCAAGAAAGGTGGGCAAATACATGGCGAATTAGTAGACGGAGAGCGCAAACGGGAGCGACATTCTTATATGCCTCGTCCAGTCTAAACCGTTGGATACATTCGAAACGCGACCGCGTTTTGACTAGGACCGTCGACGAACGAATGAACTTACCAGCTCGCATGAACATCATATGGGGGAATAAAGGACACGCGCTGAACACTAGCCTACGGATTGGGTGTCCTCTGTATGTTTGTTTAGTTCATCTCACTTCAGCGAATTTCAAACCAAAACAAACATACGACAATATCTGATCATGGAAACTGTGTCTCGAGATTGGACTCGGAGCCTCTACGGAGAGGTCAATGGTAACAGTAAGCAAGATCCAATACCGTCCGTGAGCTGGCCCGCTCCTGCCATACATGTCAGAGGCTTTGTGTCCTTGTTAGTCTGAAATACAATAATTGGACATGTCATGCCTGTCAAAGGTGTGCGACAGAGCGTGCGTATACATACTACTTACTTGGACGCCTCGCTTCGTCGTTCGACCTACTGGGTGGACGCTGATATAGGGGTAGTACCTAGCACCGAGTAACGTGCGTAAACGTATGAGGTCGAGTCGTCACCTGAGCCACCAGATGGTTGCGACCTGGACCGTGGACATGGTGAATAGCCTCGGAATGGTCGCAGTCGAACAAATCCGCGGACCGGACAAGCTGACAACTTACCCCTCTGCAGATTCGGAGATTACGGCGCTCCGGCCCGGCATATGTTGCGGAAAAGACGTTTTGGCGGGACTCCGGGCCGTTTTGGCCACCGACGTGGCATCGCTGGGGATATTGCACGTCACTCGACACAAGGCACTCGTCACGTCATGTATCATGCAGCAGGAAACTGCTTCCTTGACTCATCTGCAACTTGAAGATAGACGACTCTACACAGATGTGATTGGACACTCGCCTAGTCCGCATCCCCCAAGCTTGCGAAAAGCCTGGAAGCGACTCAAGGGGATCCTATCTGTGACATGTTGTGACATGGTTGGTCCCGACGGCACCGTGCCTTGATCGGTTGTGGCGTCCATGGGCTAGTCGTCACTGAGTGTGTCCATGTGCTACTAGTTGAAAGATGAGAACTTATTCTCCTCCTGATGACTCGGCAGTTGCGCAGTCGCTACAACAGCGGAGGCTGAACTCCTTTTGACACAGGCTCTTCGTTATCGTTCCGTCGGTGATAAGTACCACCTTTGTGGACATGACGTTGTCGGTCGCTTTCAATATTAAATCCTTCTCCTGCTCTCAACACTCGGCTCGGCGCTCCGTCAACGCAGCATGGTGGTCTCCTCATCCGCGTTTTACCGCTGGGTTGTATTCGCCATCGCTTTGGTAGTTGTCAAGTTTGTCCTGGGTAGAGCCCTCTTGGTACGCACAGCCTTTGCCAAGATAAAGTACGTCTGCTCCCAGTGTCTCCACCGTTGTTCCAATCCTTGTGCCCAGACGCAAAGGCTAACTTCCATGGTAGGGATTGTCCAGGCCGCCTAACGCTATGGATCACCCCGTTCAGTGCCATGGCTCTTGTGCTAGGTACCACATTCCCTAGACCTGGCATGGGTGGATACTACGCCGGGAAATTCTCCTGTATGCCTTTCTTTCTTCTCTGCATGTTCTTTCTGTAAACATGTAGATCCTCAGTATACAAGAAATTCGGGGCCACGTCCTTTGCATCTGTCTGGATTTCAGCAGCTCAGCAGTTCTTTTGGCTCGCAGACGCCGAGGCATTGAAAATCGTCGCTTCAGATAGACACACTTTCCAAAAGGATGCTACTCAGTACGAGCTCCTCAACATATACGGAGAAAATCTTGTCAGTACAGAAGGGTCCGACTGGAAGCGCCATCGTTCAGTCGCCATGTCTGCCTTCAACGAGGCAAGCCGTCTTTCGCTTACCCACTCCTCATTATTTGTCTAACTTGGGTACTCCAAGGCAAACGTTTCACTGGTCTGGTTAGAAACCCTCCGTGTGGTAAACGAATGGTTTGAACAGCTCGATGCTGCTGGTCCTGATATCACCGTAGATATGTTGCCACCCATGGTAAAGGTACGAGTTACAATCTACTATCTGTGGAGCCGAGTTCAAATTAGTTCAGGTAACACTTCTTGTAGTTGCTACCGCAGGTTTCGGTAAACGAGTGACCTGGACCGCCGAATCGATGGCGAAGCCGCCTCCCGGTTGCAAACTTACCTTTCGATCTGCGGTCATGAGCTCCGTCGAAAATGTTATTTTCAGAGCTTTAACCCCTGGATGGTTTTACCAGCTTTCATCGCGGATCAAAGTGCCTTATCTTTCCTCCCGCGCACTGTTGACCCAACTTGCGTTTGACGATTTACGAATCCACATGCTTGATCTCGTAGCCTCTGCTCGTGCTGAAATCACGTCTGGTGAAGCCTCCGGGGCCGCAGGTGCAGCATTGTTACGAAACCTCGTCGAGGCTAATGTGAACCAGGACGGGGACTCGAAGAGGCTGACTGAAGGAGAAGTCCTCTCTAACATATTTGTGAGTATGTAGTTGGTATGCATCTTTCGTTGCTCAACTCTCCCTCTGCTCTTAGGCTTTCCTTCTTGCTGGCCATGGTTGGTTGATCTCATGTTCTGCGATGCTTACGTCAGCCAGCTGATGTCTGGCCACAGAGACTTCCTCTCATACTCTCTGCTTCGCATTTGTATTGTTGGCCCTTTACCCAGACTGTCAGCAAAAACTCTACGAAGAGGTCACTCGCGTATGGCCCGCGGATGCACCTCTTGCACGATTAACGACAGTAAGCTTTTGCCACCTACTTTCATGAACGAATGGCAAACCGAAATACAAACAGAACCACAAAGAATATATGGAAAAGCTTGTCAGTTTTTTTTTTTTTGTTACCAGATCAGCACATACTGACAGTCCGCAAAAAGGAATACACTGCGGCGTGCATCCGCGAAACACTTCGTGTGTTGCCCGCCGAACCCCGTATATCGAAAGAGGTGCACAAGGATACGGTCCTACCTGGTACTTATTTCACCCCTGGATCGAAGGCGAGTCCTTCTGTCGAAACTGGAAAGTTCTTGATGGCCGTTCCGGCGGGGAGCGTCGTCGTCATGGATATATGGGCATTGCACATGAACCGTGAGTCTGGCTCATCATCGGACGAGACACCCTATTCGCCTCGTAGGGTAGGGCTAACCCTCCCACCCCAACGTTGCAGCTCTTTATTGGGGAGAGGACGCGGCAGAGTTCAAGCCTGAACGCTTCATCGACACCGAGTCCTACCAGTGGCCGAGAAACGCATGTAAGCGCAAATAGTTCCACGATCCCCCTTGAAGGTGTCTGCCAAGACTCACGTTGTGTTCCTTTTCAGTCTTGCCATTCTCGGGCGGTGCGAGGTCATGTATCGGTCAGCGATTCGCACTTACGGAAACGGTCGGTATCCTCGCGAGCGTCGTGCGCCGGTACCAGATACGAGTTCCGGATGATCTCGCGAAAAAGCCTTTTGAGCAGCAGAAAGAAGCATTGCTGCAATGGACGACTGGTATCACGTTGACACCATTGAACGCCCGTGTGAAGTTATGTCGGCGGGTCTAGACTGGGCTAAAACGCATGTCGTTTTGTCCCGTTTCCTGCTGGTCTCTGCGTGTACTCTGTATCCAGTCCGTTGAAGTCTCTGTTCGTATCAAGTATGGCATACATGGAAAAATGGAATACATTTGTGAGATGGACCCAGGGCCTGTTTCAGATGTTAAAATTCAAAAGTACAAGCAAAGTCAAGACGAGAGTGCATGTTGGCGAATGAAACATGTGTCATGAATAGACATCTCAATCGCCCCTGTCTTGGAGATACGATCACAACTCTTCTGATTTGCTAACAACTCGTTTCCGGATGAGGTGGGATTGTTCTTCTGTGAGTAGGACCATGTCGTGCTTCAAACGCTTGAACGAGCCGCCTTTTGGGAATCCGCGTTTGCGAGCCTCCTCGTCATCGTCTATTTGGTCCAGTTTCTGTCCGAGGACTATAGCGACCAACTCGAAAGCCTTTAGAGAAACGCCACACGTACCACGACGAGCGACTTCTTAACTCCAAATACGGGATCACTCTCAAGGAAAGTACACCCTTCTGGATAGAGTGCCGTAATAAGTTTGTGGTAACCAGGGGCCTCCACCATCATATGTAAGTGGTTTGGACGCATGTTGTGGCGGCCTTGGGAGATCATGAGTTCGCCGACTGGACCCTTCAATAGACGATCAGGGTTCTCGATGGATCAGAAAAACCAAATGGAACTCACGTCACCCGGGATGGGATAAGCGCAGGGAACGATGGCGCGATACCCAAAGCTCCCATCTTTTGCGGTACGCAATCGCCCACGACAGTCGGGGTGGGTTCTGCCGGCATATTGTGTGTCGTAGAACCCTGGTGACGGTGAGTGCAGGGTCACAGATGTATGAAGGCGTGCGATCGCGCGGCCATACTTACCTTTGTCATCTGCCTCCCATGTCTCGATGACGGCATCCGCGATGGGCTCGCCCTCTGTTGTCAAGACCCGGCCCTCGACGTACATGTATTCCCCTTTGCCCTCGGATGCAATTGTTCCACCGTATTCGACTGGGGGCATGGTAAGGTTGGGGTGTTGTGCACGTTCACCGAGACTCACCGTCCTCGGCATCGTCGGTCAAGAAAGGGCCCAAGACACTATTCTCTGTTGCCCCCCCCTCGACGGGGTTGTTGAGAGCGTCGACCAAGGCCGAAACACCAAGCACGTCAGATAGGAGGATCGTTTCCTGGCGCAAAGGTGTGCATGTCTGGCCCACTCGAGTCAAGAACTGGATGGCAGCCATCCATTCGTCTGTGGAGAGGCTATTGGACGGTTTGGTTCTTTGACATTCCAAACTCCTGAAAGCGAAATCACGTACTTGGTCTCCTTGACAAATGCATGTAGGTGCTTGACGAGGAGTTGGTATATGAATTTGAGTCGTCTGCCAGTGGATTACATTGAGCGGGGGTGCAGGATAGGGGTCGGATGACTTACGGGTTGGGGGTCTGTCCGACTAGCAGCAACAGGTTTGCTGTCAGAATATCCGGGCTATTTGGCAGCTGGTCGGATCAAAGTGAGTAAACGAGAGACCGCTCGATACTTTGAAGAGCGAACCGGGAGAGAAAAGCTAGGTGGTGGTATTCCATTGGAGACGGCGGCCTTGACACTGTGCTGAGTAGGATCGAACTCGCTCATGCTGACTGACGGTGGTTCTGGTGAAACGCAATGGGGTATAAGTCTGATACGACTCCCGGATCTCGTTTTATCAAGCACTCACACGGTATGGGCCGTCACCGTATGGCCGCATGTGCACACAAGTCAGTTGTTACGCTCGTAAATAGATCCCTGGGCCGTAGTACCACACTGCGTCTTTCGGCGGCGCCGCCCGTACGACGATCTTCAAGTCCACCTACCACAGTTCCAGAAGAAGAAAACCCAGCTCTTGATGGCTCCTGGTCGTAGTAGTGCACAGTCCACTTGTTTTTAGGACAAGTAACGATGCTGCTATCAGCTTGCGATGGATACGGGCATTCCCACCAACTCGGGCTTGATTTGGACCCGTCACGGGCGCTTCGATCTGGAACGACGCCATAACGGAATATCTACGGGGCGTTGTCGGATCATCTCCCGCAACTTGCTCGTGCGGTACCAGTGGGACTCATGAACTCGCCCCGCTCCCATCGCGACTCGCGAGCTTCTGGGGGACCCCGAAAAACAAGCCCACCCACGTTCTACACATAGCTCGGATCATCTAACAGCCATGAACGACGAGTCCACGACACCGTGTTCGATGTAGAGAGTACGATAGTTTGGTTACGCGTCGGACTCGCCGATTCGGATATGTTCGCTTTCACACGAAATCTCATTGGACGAAACGCGACGCGTTTGTTGACCCTTGTTTGCATTACATATCCCTACGACTTTTGCTCGAGGCTTGGCGACACGGGTCGTAAACACCTTTGTGCTTCGACGAGACCCGCGTCTTGATGCCTATACTCTTGATCATCTGAAAACACCAAATTTCAATGGGTATTTCAGGTTTACTCCCCCTCCTCAAGTCTATCCAGGTCAACAAACATTTGTCTGACTTCGCCGGTCAGACTCTGGCGGTCGACGCGTACGTTTGGCTACATCGTGGCGTCTATACTTGTGCCACCGAGCTTGCGACCGGAAAGAAGACGACCAAGTGAGTTTTCATTCTTTCGCGCCTCCCTGCAGCTGCGCCGCCCCGTGTATCCACAGTGGTCACGCATGACTGACATGTTGGCATACATTCAGGTATGTCGATTATGCCATGCATAGAGTTCGACTTCTGCGTCACCACAAGATACAGCCCTACGTGGTTTTTGACGGCGGGCCACTTCCTGCGAAGAAAGGGACAGAAAGCGAAAGGAGACAGCGAAGAGAGGACAACCTTGCCAAAGCGAATGCCCTTGCTTCGCAGGGTAAACACAGTCAGGCTCGGGAGCTTTATGTCAAATGTGTCGATGTGACTCCACAAATGGCATACCAGCTCATCAAAGTAGGATTCGTTAATTTGAAAAGTCGTGTGCTGACCTCCCTAAACAGGTCCTTCGAGCAGAGGACATCCAATACGTGGTCGCGCCGTACGAAGCCGACGCCCAGTTGGCTTACTTGGAACGCATTGGAATCGTTGATGGTATCATCACGGAGGATTCCGACCTGCTCGTCTTTGGTTGCCGCAAAGTGCTCTTCAAACTTGATTCGGTTTCCAGTACCATCACGTCTATATCTAGGGACGACTTCGGGTCCGTAACAACTGCTGATGCAGGCATATCATTACTGGGATGGACTGATTCTCAGTTTCGCGCCATGGCAATCCTCAGTGGCTGTGATTATCTCCCCAGTATACCTGGTGTCGGGCTGAAGACTGCGTGGACGCTGCTGAGAAAGCATCGCACTGTGGATCAGCTCGTAAGAGCCCTGAGACGAGAAGGGAAGAAAGCCGTGCCAAAGGGTTACCTCGAGGCGTTCGACTTGGCGGAGAAGGTATTTTTGCATCAGCGGGTTTATTGCCCTTTGGACGAGAAGCTCGTTTTCCTGACGGAGATCGCCGTGGAGGATATCATGGATGCCGAAACAGAGGCTCATATCGGGAGGTGGGGATATCCTTCTTCGTTTCCGTGTTCAGGTGATGACGAGAATGCCAGTAACTTGGAACCTTCTTTAGCGAACAAGTTGGCAGATGGAGACCTGGATCCGATCACACTTTTACCAATAGTGGATATCAATCCGGGCTTTGTGCCTCGCGTATCGAAGTCACTCCCGCTTCATTTCGATAATCTCAACCGTCCGAGTACCGACAAAGGCAAAGGAAAGGCTAAAACAGACCATGGTACCGTCGGCCTTTTACGCTTCTTGAGTAAGAAGCACGTTGGATCCCTTGCACTGATCTGCCACTTACCACACCCTAGCTCCTAATCCCAGATCAGGACTCCCACGCAGCAATTCAACACCCACGAGGAAAGCGGGGAGAAACAGCGGTAAAAGGACACTCTGTGGCGTCTTAGGTGATGACCTGGCTGCCAAACGGATCAAGACTGAATGCACTGGCTCCGATTCGGTGCGGCGATCGCGCCTGAACGTAACTCGTGCCGTAAGGCAGGAAGTCGCACCCACTGACGAGCTGCCTGAAGCTTCAAGCATTCCTCCCCAAATGCATCATCGTGACGACCTCACACCACATGGAAAGGAGAATATTGATCCTTGTCATATTGAATGTGATCTCGAAGAGCCACCTGACCGCATTCATCAAGAGGATGGGTATATGTCGCCACCCCCTTCATATTTCCGATTAGATACCCCCGACCTCTCTTCTCCCATTGCACATCCATTCGGGGTAACATCACGGAGGCATGGAAGCACAGACGATTTCGGTGCTGACATCATTTCAAGTCCTCTAGCGATCAAGCGGCGTTCTCCGTGGTTTCATAGGCGCAACGTGTCGCCCCGTGAAACTGAGGAATCGGGAAGGATTCTTGTGCGCGGAACCCCTCCACTGGATGGAATAGATATCGGTGGCCCCGACCTCAAGGACATACTTAGCGTATGCTCAACTGACGAAGTCGAGGAACTTGAGGGCCATGAGACTTCAGGGACCATGACTCCTTGCATGCCAGGGACCGTCTCCGTGGACGCAACGACATCGCAGGACCTCGGCTCGGATATTTGCGCACGCGAGGCACGGATAGATGCCGTGGCGAACGGATGGTGGAATAAGTGGGCTATGAAAGAGGAGCCTCACCCGGCCCACGTGAGTAACCTCGTGATTTGTTCATCAGACACTAACTTTTGGGCAGAAATTACCTATGCTTAGACGTCTTGAGACCACTGTCGCTCCTGATGGCAGACAATCGGGGCACCGGTCTCGACCGTGGTCTGCGCCACCCAACGCCACGGGGCCTCACGTACTTCACGCGATTTCAAACCCCAGAAAAGCCCTGAACTTTTCTGGCAAAACCTCAAAGCTTAATGAGAGACACGTGGGGTGAGGACCGCTGGCAAGAACCGGGACGCAGTCTGATAAGGTAGCTGCGTTGGATGGGTTTACGCAGGCTAGGTAAGCACTGCGCGACCAATGGCTGGCTGAACGTAATTTCATGCCTTGACAGAGTTGGATATTAATTTTTGGATTACTGGTGCACGAATGACATGACATGATGACCGTTCATACCCGGATATCGGGCTGAGAAGTGGAGGCTTGGACACATCAAGAGCACCGGGCGTAATGTCCCGAGAATAGAGGATTGTTCTTTCCGGACCAAGATTGCTGTACTCATTCTGCGCAACGACGTTTCGGGTGATCGGAGTGGGAACAAGTTGGATCTCCAACCGCCAGTCACGATCACCTCCGCAGGCAGCGATAAGGGATTTTGAATGGGGCTTGTGTTGTATGTTATATTTATGTACACAGCTATTCGTCGTTGGCAGAAACCGTCGTCTTGTGATGCGAGTGATTTTTTAGGGAGGGCAGTTTTTACCGAGCACGGCTTGGAGAAGGCGTAAGAGTGACCAGCTCGCCACGCTGCATTCGCGGAGTTGTAAATCCGATGGCCTGGGTTCAGGCTAGTATTGGCTGGCAACGAGCAGAAGACCCATTCTGCATAATGTCCATCAAGAGCCGCGTCGTGAATGCCAGGGCTGGCGAGGCCTGTTCGGATGGTAATAATACTAGCCAATGAGTATTCTTCGTCATGCTTCTTCTTCCGAATCTAAACTAAGCAGGGATCGGGGGCATGTACTGCCTCGCTGATATGTGAACTTTGTGCATAGGCTGGACTCTTCGGATGATGTGTCAGTCGCCAGGGGACTTCCACAAACAACCGCCTCGCTTTATCTGACAGTCTTTGCCGTCCGCGTTTCATAGGCTGTTAATTAGGCCAGAGATGTGTCAATTAGGGATAGGTTATCCAAACCGGGGGATGAACTTTTTGCGGTGTGGTAACATCCAGCATGGTTGCAAGAGGCGCCCCGCTATCCCACTCGCCGAAGGGACTTCTCCTCATGTCCTGTTATTACCATCCGTGCTGCGGGCATGCGCTGCTCCTTTTATCTGAGCCCTCGAGCAGTTCTCGCTCTCCCCCCAAGTCTCCCATCGCCGCCACATACGACCTGTCCCCAGGCAAGCTAACTCCAGAGAGCGCTGTATATTGTTGTTCTTGCTTTGTTACCAGTGCTTGTGCCCTTTTCCACGGTGAAGATTAGGTTAGTGCCTAGCGTCTTCTGGTAGGTGCCGGTTGCGCTTCGACCCGTGTGTAGAGGCTACAGGATGATCCCCCTCCAGGCCCTCTCCCTGCCCTCCCCATGGGTCACTCAACCGATAATATATACTTTTCCAGCGGGTCTTCGCGCATCCCCCACTCGAGACAGCCCTCCAACTCGGACGAACAAAATATACTCCCCCATCTCTTGGCATCTCTCCCTTGCGAACCCCAGTTTCACCCTTATCTCAGTCCTGGCGAGAACACACAAAATATCAGCGTTCAGTTCATGCACTCCTGTCCCGGTCAGGATACCACTCAACTGGACTCTGATATTTTGCAACGACCCCACACGTTCGATCACGAGAGCCCCTCCATGGCCCCTCATCCCACTGCGTATCCAGAGTCATCTCAGCGTACCACCTCGCACGCATTATCGCCCTACGCCACTGAGGTGCCCGGATTCCATGATTTCGCTTCTTGCGACCTCTCAACACTGCATATCGTCGATGCACCCCTGCATGGGACTCAGACATTCAGGAGAGGCTCTTGGGTAGGCAGCGAACTCGCTCTTTGTCAAAATATCTGACAGATACCCCAGCCCTCTCATTCGCAAATGGGGTATCCCCCCTGGATGGAGTCGCACCCGAGGATAGTGAGGTCCCCAGCAAGCGAGCCGCCGGAGAGCACCTCTGATGAGTCGTATCAAGACTCAGACGGCGAAGAAGGGATCCGAATGTCTCCGATGATGAATCAGTTTCAGATCCAGTCATCACGGCACGTCGATTTCCCCCCAAATCACGTGTACCGCGCACGGGCACTCCAACCATCCGTCATGACCTTCCAGCTCTCTGAGACGATGTTGCAGCCCGTCGACGACCCTGAAAACCGGCATATGTTGCGCAGTCTGCTGGACATGAACATCGTTGCGGACGACGAGTCAGAGGACACGCACCCGTCCCCCTCCTCGACCTTTCCGTCCCCGTCGTCGGTTTCTTCCAGAGGCGCAACGTTCCAGGGTCCCAGCACGAGGCTTCAGCGCGACAGCGAAAAGGTGATCACAACAAACCAGTTCCGCGTGCCGGTGCCCTCCCCTAACAACATACCATTCCCATCGACGTACAGCCCCACGAACTCTCGTGTCAGCGATCAAAGACCCGTCGGTTCCAAGCAGCAGAAGAAGTCGAAAATGCACCAGTGCAAGCAGTGCAAAAAGTTGTTCCCTCGGCCCAGCGGCTTGGCTACGCATATGAATTCCCATTCGGGAGCCAAGCGTATGTCTTTTGCACGTCGTCGTCGTCGTCGAGTAGCGTGCTAAGTGGTCTTGCGATTAGCCTATAAATGCATTGTAGCAAACTGTGAAAAAAGCTTTGCTGTCCGGTCAAATGCGAAGCGACATCTACGTACCCACGGGATAAATCCATCGTCATCCGACCTCCTTTCCACCCCCAGCTTTGCGGTCGGGTTCGAAGCACCGGTGGTAACGCAGGTCCATGATGCGGGAAGGCAGCCGTCAAGGTATAGATGGATCCCTCACAACCAAAGCGAGTGGTTTCGTCAAGGGTCATCGTCATCAACAGTAGATGGTGGTTCACGTACTGGTCTCACGTTCCAAGCCAGCATGTCCTCGGCGACGTCGTCCACTCTGTCGAATGGTTCCGATGATGATCACGATGAAGTTGGGTCTTCGAGCGTCGCCGACGCGCACCAGTACCAGAGCGATTATAACAGAAGCACCGATGATTTTCCCGGCACTTATCCGGATTATAGGGAAGACCCCCGATGAGGTGGATAAGCAACCCGAGAGACGCTCAAACGGTGCGATGATTCCCCGCTCCATGTCACGTTTCACACCGGTGATTTCTTGAATCATATGACCATTATAATCCAGATTGGCAGGCATCCGCTATGAGTCATTAGGCACGCTATATTGCTCTGCGATTATTTCACCATATTTATCGAGATTGTCTGTGTATCGCATTTAGCTTGGGACCGTAGAGTACACGATTCACAATTCCGATAGGTATATCATATAATTCTGAAACGATTGTTGTGTTGGCATACTTGAGGTACGGATTAGGCGTAACGAGGGGCCCTGGAAGATGGCCTCTGTTGTCTGGTAAATTGATTAGCTCACGCATTTACCGCGATTTATACATAGTGCTTGTCTCACCCACGATTGCGCTAACGTCACTAAATGAAGGGGTATGGCGGATCGCGAAAGCAAAGTAAACAGAATATGTCAGGAGGACTAGAACGACGGAGTACGCAGGCAGGAGCAATGACCATTCGCTGTTACTTCATGAGTTATTTTTTTTTTTTTCTTGAGCGGCTAGAATTGCGTACCGGCTTGGGTACCATTTAACGCCTAGCCAGAGAATATATTCGTCTGGCAGGAGTGCCCAGAGAACATAGACGATGAATAAAACGGACGTAGACGACCAAGCGGCGAATCCGTAAAACTCGGGAGCCCGACTGCGGTGTTCACGCGGCGGTTCGGTGGGAGCTCGCGCGAGAGGTGCGACGGGCGAGGTTGGCTCCGCTCGTTGCATCCGTTTTTTGACGTTGATTTTTTGGATGTGTCCCGCCTTGATGTTCAGCGCAATCCCCGTGGCGGTCGTTGACAAGGCCCAGGAGCCGCTCAGCGAACAAGGTCGGTTTTGACATGTCACGGTCAATGCCGAGCCACCTTGTCGGGCCACAGCATCGCGACTTGCGAGGTTTTGTCGAGTACTTAGGTTTCCACCCACCAATCTGGCTCTCAGAACAGCTCCCCCACACGATGTCGATCACGGCGCTCAAATCTGCTAAAAAAGCCCTTCGGAGCTCAATGGCTGAAACGCTTCGCGAACTCACGCAGTCGGACTTGCAATCTCAATGTAACTATCTGAAAATTGAAACATGTCCCGTCTGCGGGGTCGATGGCTGATTTTGCGATGATGCATTTGAGTAGCAGAAGCGATCGTGGCCAAGGTCATTGCACTTCCGGCTTTCAAACGTTCCAAAACAATTAGCTGTTACCTGAGCATGCCCACCGCAGAGGTGCAGACGGCGGGATTGGTGTCGCATATCTTGGCGGACAATGGTACGGATCTATCTCGTGTCTGTGTGGTGCCCTGTAATATAACCAAAGGCAGGCAAAAAGTTGTTCGTGCCGAGCCTTGCATCCAAAGATGGGCAAATGGACTTCGTGAGGCTGTACGATGACGATGACCTTCGGGCGCTCCCCGTCGGGTTGTGGGGCATCCCTGAGCCTGCGGCAGAATGGAGAAGCGGGAAACGACAGAGGGGTATGTGCCTTTACCAACGTGCCTCGTCGTCTCATCGATAGCTGAATCTTGCCGCTTACCAGTCTCAGACGTATCCTGTGCAGACCTTGACTTGATCATCCTGCCAGGTCAGTGTTACAGCCTCATCTTCCATGAGGCAGGGCGATGACCGAATTCGCCCCTTACCCCACCCGTTGGCAGGCGTCGCGTTCGATTCATCTCTGTCGCGGTTAGGTCACGGTAAAGGTTATTACGACAGCTTCATCTCTTCCTACGTCGGCGCCGCCAAACGACTGCGACCTCTTTTGGGTAGCTCACTATTACGTTCTTTCAACATCATACTCACGCAGATTTGTCAGTTGCGTTGTCTCTCCAGCAGCAACTACTGGAGGGAGGGCAAATTCCAGTGACAGACCACGATTGGAAGGTAGATATGATCGTAACGCCGAATGACATTATTACCCGGGAGGACCTCGTGATCGTATAGCTTGGTTATCCTGAATAGGGTCTCCCACGAATTTAACCACTCCATATCCGCTATGAACCTTCCTGGATTGTTCCATGCATCAATCGGTTGGCATATTACACGGTAATTGTACCCACTAGCGCGTAATTCTCTTGTGAGGCGTCATGTGGGCGCTGTCCGCTTGGGGAGGACAGCAGACGTAGAGCTCTGGGATGGAATGAGTACACGACACTTGAATTAAAGTGGAATCACATTACCCTGCCACTCTTGAATGTGGTACGATCACGAGACGATAGGATCGTCCAGAAGGCAGGTAGTCAGGTCCTGAGAAAGATGGGCTTCAGCCTGCAATCTGCATCGATCAAGAGATAGGGACCTAGCTGAGGCATCATTACGGCCTTTGCTCCAGTGTCGAAAGTGGCCGCGGATCCGTCTCCACTGAGCATTTTAGTTGCCATTTGCGAAGTAACGACGATCTGGTGAAGACGTAAGTGCCTTATTCTAACGGAGAAACCGCATTCACCTACAGTCAAATTATGGGATACAGATGCTTGAAGAAGGGTTTGTTTGATAACTCCCAGTAATACTGTCTTCCTTGACGAAGTAAGATCTGGACGTGATTGAAAGGGGAAAGAAATCGAATTCAGAACGAGCAGTCCCGTCTTCCATCAGTCAGCACGCTAAAATGCGGTTAATTTGCAATACCCACTGTTGGGCGGAGCTCCGCAAGAAGGTTGTGCATAAATATTATGAGGTCCGGCAATGTGTGAAACCGAGCATAGCGTATCAATTCTTGATTGTAGTGTGGGGCCGTACCTACGAAGAAATTTTTTACTCGTCCTTGCATCAAACGAGCACATGAATTACCTGCGAGCACCCCGGAAATGGCCTTTGGACTTGTCATGTTCTGCATATCTAGCAAACAACAGCTTAGCGCTCCTAGAGTGGGATGCATCACAAATGCCTCACCAGCGAATATGACGCCTTCGTTGGCCTCCACAAAAGTCCGTACGAAATCTAATGCAAGAGCTTCTTTGAAACTGCCCGGGGGACCTGATATTTCCAATATGTGGCCTCGTGGGAGCCCACCTCCGAGGATTTTATTCACAGCGAGGTAGCTGCATTTCAAACTGTTTGTGCGAGACAATGAGGCCACCGACTGGCTCAAGGGTATGCCCTTTGGACCTTGCGTCGCGGTGATCAAAGCTTGAGAGTCCGCGATTTCGATGCCGAGTTCTTGGTAGTGTCACCAACACGGAAAATTGAGTCAGGCGATACAAAGCCCTGACATTCTCACCTTTGGACAATGTTTCTGCCGAAACACCCGAGACTTCGTCGACCGTTTCGTAGCCGGCACGTCTCAGGGCCACTTGCGTGGACGGGGGAAGTGAGGAACAATAGAAAAGGCTCCTCGACATGCTGCTGTTACGTCCTATTTTAACTCGAGATACACGCGAGATAAGGGGCTAGACGAGACTGTCGTGGCACCTCACCTGGGCGCAAAAATCTAGGGTGCGCAATGCGGCCAACGTTGCGGTCAGGCTATGAAAAAATCAATGGCACGTGACGTTGACGCGTAGGATAAATTAGGGTGGCTCCACCCGGGTAAGTTCCCGCGTGTTCTTCTTCTTATCTTCGTTCGCCAGTCTGCCTCACGCCCTTTAATCAGTCTCGCTCAGTTTCTTCAGCACACCAGTGTATCTTGTTTGGATTCTCTTCTCTTCTTTTGATTCGGTAATCCTGGAAAATGAATCGCGACACATACCCCGATGTCCTCGACCAAACAACGCACAGCGGTAAGCTTCAGTGATTTGGTCTTCTTGGAATGAGAGGGTACCAATGCAGTCCTCGGTCCAAAAGCCGGTGTCAAGACATGTGGTGAGAAGATGTGATAGTTGATCCCATCAATGGGCTCATCCTGCCACTAGGCCAATTCCGACAACCCGAAGATCGCTATAACGAACCGACGGTGTACGCCGAGATTCCTGAAAAGAACAAGGGAGTGAACTCCACAACACGTGGCGACATGTCTTACCTCGTTTCCCTCAGGGACCCACAGGAAGGTCTCGGTCGGAGCGCCGAAAACCAAAAGCAAGTATTTGGTTCAGAACATCCTGATGGGGCTGACTCGTGTATGCGTTTTAAAGTTCTGCTTTATGTTCTGCTCAGTCCCCAATGAACCCCCGTACGCGTCCTTCAAATGGAGACCTGCGCCGGAACCTCTACGTACTCGGTTTGCCGTTCGACCTCACAAAGTGAGATCCTTTGTCTGCGCAAATGTATAAGCTCCAATGTCCCTGTTCCTCTCTAGGCCCGAGCTCACCAAGATCTTTGAACCTTATGGAACTGTGACCCACGCCGTCATTCTGGCTACCTTGGATAGCGCTTCTCGTCGGCGCGGCTTTATTGTGATGTCAACCCATCAAGCAGCCAAGGCAGCGATGGATGCGTTATCGCGCACACAGATGAAGTTCTTGTTCAACTTACTTGTCATTTAATCCCACCTCACTATTCCCCTCAGGGGGCATATGCTTGATGTCTCGTGGGCGGTAGTCCAACGTTCCCAAGGTCCTGTGGCTCAGTATGATTTAGCGTTGCCTAATTGGTTTCCACCATAGGTTTCTTGGATGGAGCGGATCGCACGATGATGCTCGCCATCTCCACACCTTCTATTTCTGAACCAGATGGGCTTTATTCCATTCCCGCCGGATCAGAAGGCCAGATAAACAACCACTGGGAGCTTACCCATATACCGACCTCGAAACTGCTGGTGGCCAACTTATCTACTATATTGTTCACACAGGTCTCAGACTTACACCCACTTTTTTTTCCGTTTGGGCCCATCAAAGACATCAAGATTTTCGGATCGTCGTTTGTCGGTCCCCTAGACACAACCACTACAGCTATGGTTGAATACGTGAATGTTTCGAGTGCTCAAGAAGCGAGAGAGACGTTACAATTCCAGTCATATGCTGGACATCCTATCGAGGCTCATTATATTTGCGACACAGGCACGTCAACGCACACAAGGCCTTCTCCGTTCCTCTCCGGGTCACTTTTGGGGCACGGAAAATCCTCTGATATCGGTCTCAACCCATTCGCTATTCCCTTCAACATGGGCTCACGCTTCTCCACGGGAGATCAGATATACAACTCTCGCTATAATGCAGCAATCCCAAGTGGACTACCTAGCGACGCCCCTCTTGCTCCACAACCTTTTCCAGCGCACATGAGACCCTATATGACGGATGCTATCTCTAGGTCTAGTTCTGCGACGAGTTCAACGTAAGTAATTCGTGCTAACGTCAACCATTCTTTTTTCGACGTGATGTTAGCTGGAGCCATGATGGTCGTCCGCTCAGGCCCTCGCGCACATCGCACTCGTCTCTCAGCCGTGCCAACACCTATACTTCGTATGCTTAGGGCTATGGAGCATTTCCATCAGAATTCCACACGTCCGTCAAGATGCTTTCATGCTCGCCGCAATAAACTTCGGAAAACCTCGCTCCCACCTCGTTCGTCGCGCGATAACTTCAAGCCCGATTCCATCCACTACATTACCTTCTCGGTGTGATAATATGGGATCATGTATATTCTTTTGTATAACTTGGGACTGTCCACTTGTATAAATGACTGTACGCTTTAATTGTATGTATGCTTGTAAGGTTCTGGATACATGTTTCAATGTGAAGCCGAGTCGTCCACATTTGTAGCCGTCGTTCGTTCCCGTTCTTTGATTCACATAGCATCACTCTACGTTCCTGAACCAATGCCTTGTCTGATTCACTTGCATCGGTGAGCACATGCAATAGCCTGAAGTGGAGCCGGCTTGAATGAAATCCCATCCGGGCTCAGAGAGATGATCTATTGATCTATGAAGGCTCGAGTTTCGGGATCGTGAACACGAACCCGGCTTGTACTATTCTGCACTTTTGTAACCGGCGCACTCGGGGCTTTATCATCGGGTGTGCACACCTCAATCGTCAAACCTATGTTCCTCTGCAGTCCAGCCGGTCGTTGAGCTCGGACGATCTGGAATACGAGGGACATGATATCTATCTCTCAGTGAAGTAAGACTTCTGACCGATTTCGTTCCTGATCCACTGCGTCGGTGCTTGCTACTCAGCGAGTTGACTATGCCTCATATGATGCGATCGTTCCAAAATTAGTCCACCAGAGCAACGGAGGGCAAGTTACTGACGCACACACTGACATCGTTCGCTCAGGATCAACGATGATTTATAGGCAAACAAATCGAGAAAAAAAAATCCTCGTCCGTGAAATGATGATGCAGGTAGCCATCTGCCATAAAAAGTAAAGGATACAAAAACTGCTGGGCCACCAAAGCAAAACAAGTGCCTGCGTCTGCGGGGCTAAAGTAATAGGAGAAAAGAAACGAGGGCGAGTAGATTATCATTATCGCATCGAGGTAATGGGTGGGTTCCAATCGAAAATTCATCCGTGACGTCAGTACTAATCAGTAAAGGTGAGCGAGAAGCGAGATAGCGAGGGCACTAGTTACGAGGACACCATGCATGCCATTGCCACCGGAGAACGTGCTCGCGCCGTTAATCAAGGTCGAGGCATTGGAGAAAGCGATGGACGGAGTGTCCAATGTCGAGTTAGGACCGTAGACATAAGAGGTAATTCCAGGACCAGGGGCCGTGGGGTCGTTGCATTGCACAGAGACAGATTGGTAGAGGGCGTAGTAGTGGCCTGGCCGATCGTGAGTCTCGATGAGGAAATGTAGATGATGCAGCATACCAGCTGAAATATAATCGGGGTCATTATACTTGGCCAAACCTCCACTCCATTGAATAGTGCCCTCAGGTTCTGAGGAAACGCCAGCTAGCCAAAGGCTATGCGATCAATCGTGAGTTTCAATCAGCCGAATATATTCTTAGGAAGCTGTACCTGAGCTGGATGCGGCTGGGAGTGTTTGGGAACTCGCTGACACCGGTAACATTGTTGATGCAATCAGCAGCTAATATGGTCCGCGTGACGTTGCCGTCGATCAAGAAAGTCAGGGAGTCAGGTTGCCAGTTGATCTAATGGCAAATGTTAAGATCACAGGGCATTACTGGCACATTGAGAGGGACGCACGGTGTAATCATGCCAGTTAGCATATGTATCTGTGATGCCGGTCTCGGTGACACCATTGGTGACGGAAGCTACGGAGTTCGTTTGTGAACAGAGAGGAGGATATGTTGGACAAGCTTACGGATGACGCCCTGCCAAAAGTAGTTACTTTGACCTTCGGTGGTTTTGTTTCCCGGGAACTCCCAATCGATTTCGTCTTTGATGCTGCTCATGGTGATGAATGCAGTGACAATGCCAACCCAACGGCCGGTTTTCACTGGGAAACGGGAGTCAAATGAGACGGAGGAAAGGGCAGAGCGAACATACATCGAGCAGTGATTTGGCCATAATAAACATAGCGGGTGGAAGACAGCAAACTACCACCGCCTTCTTCAGTAAGGGTGAGAGCAATTGCAGCCTCTCCATCTGAGGTTGTATTGAGGACGGAACCTTGCTGGAGTACCCAGTCTGCATGAAGGTAGTGTGAATTTATTCCTTTTTGAATTCAAGTTAAACGTACCATATTCGCTTGCATTACCATCAAAGTAGGTGTAATTAGAAAGGACGCGGGAAGTGTCGGAAAGGGTATACTGGGCGGTGGAGGTGAGTACCAGGCTCATTGTGTTGGGTGCGTTTTCGTACGT
>JBBPNY010000044.1:0-56076 GCA_038091165.1 Rubroboletus pulcherrimus
CTTCCCGCCGCTCACGCTGGACCTCACGCACACTAAAACTCCCCAATCCCCATCCCACGACTGGCTTTCGGTATTCCTGGTCCGGACGCCGCTCTTCTTCCCGATGGAAAACCTGCTGAATGCGTTCGGCCCGCTCGGCTGCCTGGATATGCGCCGCAGCAAGATGCGCATGCCGTAACCGCGCAAACCACCGTTGCACCATCTGCACGGGCTGCATCCACACCGACGAACCCAACATCGTCCCCGTCGATACGCTCGACGCATCCCGAGACGGCGAGCGCTGCACGTCGGGTTCAGGTGTCTCTCCAGACGGCACATCGATCTTGGTGCTCGGCTTGAAAGCGTCCGTGACACCCTTCCAGACTGATTTGGCTTTTTCGCGGTGTTCTTTCCGTCGTTGGGCGCGCAAGAGGCGTTTTTGCTGACGCTTGTTCTCACGCTGGAGGAGTTCTTCGACTTCGCGAACCCCCATGCCTGCGCCGACCCACCACCACCAGCCGAGGAAGCTCTGCCAGAGGGTGATGGCCCACATGACTTTCGGCATCCACGAAACCTGGTCCTGCCTTGGGATATAGACGAAATTGAGAGAAGTGGAGATCAAGGCGAGGATGATGGCGCCGGCGCCAAAAGCGGCCGTTCCGCCATCAGTGCGCCAAGCCTGACGACGGTTGACAAAGAAACCCCAGATGAGGAGAAAAGAGGTAAAGAGGACGGAAAGAGCGGCATTGCAAACGTTACGCGTATCTGCTGCGATAGAAGCGACGCTGGTGCCACAAATGATGGGGAGAAGTTGCATGACGGCGGAGATGATGGCGAGCGGGCCTGATTTGGAAAAATCGTGGGAAGCCGATCAACGACGCAGGGAACGGATGACATACCGAGAAGGCCAAAAATGAGTCTAGCCTCGAGATCGGAGGGAAAGAGGAGGGTGAGGAACTGTATGTGTGTGATCTGTTGGAGCGGGGCGTGAGAACACGAAGACGGAGAGGGACGGGACGGACCTGGACGATGACGGAGGTGGTGGCGTTCATGACGACCCAGGTGGCACTCTCCAAGGGAGTCCATGGGTGCTGGTATAAGAGGGTGGGGTCACTCGAGTTGGTGGAGTAGTTTGAGGAGGGCATTTTGACGGCGAGATAGCTGAGCATGTAGGGCCAGTGCTGGCTCTGCTGCACGGCGGCGGAAAAGATGACATAGATGGTGGCCGTGAGAGATATGAGGAGGGTGGTTACGCCGGCTATCTGAAGGATGTAGTTGGTGCGTGCGAGGGGCCAGTGATACTGCGCGGTGAAGACGAGGTGGAGCAAGAGGACAGAAGTGAGGGTGAGAGCGATGCCGGTGAGAAGGATCTGGACGGGGAGAGACTGGGCAAAGGAGGGACGGTAATCGAGGATGGGGTCGCGAGGATACGAGCTGTTCTGAGACTGGGCCATGGCCACTTGGCCAAGATGGAGGAGGAGGAAGAAGAGCCATGCGACATTCGCCTTCATCGTTCACACTTGGCCTCTTGGCAAAACTTGACTCTCGCTTGGCCTCTCTCATCGGACTCTGAATTAGTACCCGATGCCGAGCGTACACACATGTACAAATACATTACGGCATCAGCTTGCCACATCGAATGGCCTTGGCTGCCTCGCACTGCGCCTCGTCCCGCAGAAACCGGTCGTAAATCACTTGCACCTGCTCCCGGTCCTACGAAAAACCTGATTCAGTCGAGTGCTATCGTACACGGCGAAACAACCCACGCTCGTCGTCTTGCCCACACTCTCCCTCGCAGTCAACCGCTCCGCATACACCTTCCACCCCTCACCCGACCCCGCCCTATCATACCCCCGGTGCCCCTCCAAAATATACTCCTTCGCCACCCACGGCGCAATGACCACGTCCACCAGCGAAAACGCCTCCCCAACAAAATACGGCCCCCTCACCTCCGCCGCAAACTTGCGTTGCGCCTCGTACAGATCCGTCCTCGCCTGGTTCACCTTGGTCTCGTCCTGCGCCTGCAACAACCGTTGCCACGTCTGCAACAGGTTCTTAATCGCATAGTCGATCCAGATCCGCACCCGCGCCCGCTCGTACGGATCCGATGGGAGCAAGTTGGGCTTGTACGTCGGATACGCGTCCTCGAAAAACTCGCACAACACGATCGACTCATACAGCGCTTTATCTCGGTACTCGATCGTCGGCACGAACCCCTTGGGATTCAGCTCTGGAGAGCATTTCGGATCGCATTCGAGAGATCCATACGTTCGACCAACTTACCGAGGAAATGAGCTTCTTTCTTGTACGGATTGACTTCCTTGTACTGGTACGGAATTCCTCTCTCTTCGAGCGCGATCCAGACCCGCTGGTTGAATGGACAAAACTTGCAACGCCACGACGTGAGCTCTTCCACCGACCCACCTGACAATAGACCACGTACCCATCCAGACCAGAATACGAGGTCCTGTGGATCTTGGTGTTGCACCACCGTCTCGGCGGCACGTCCCGTCGCAACAGGGTGCATGTCTTCGTCTGGGTGTCGAGCCATGGCTTCAAAACTGTTCGCAACCCGATCTTTATATTCTCGTCGAGCGGCCGGCGATCAAAAAAAAAAAAAAACACTCACGCCGCTTCTCCGGCGGCCCACCACCTGTAAGGCTGTCACAGATAACGGTTTCATCAAATTATAGAGGTAACCTAAATGTAGGATAGAACTTGAAGGAAAATAAAGACCTGAAGTTTGCCAGGCGAAACTTGGTCTGCACATTGCATCCCTGTCGAAATATCAAGGTTTGTGCCAGGATTAAACTTGCCAAGGCTTTGTCCAGGATCGGTGGCAATAATGAAATATCAGGCCTTCAGGGGTGTTTCACAGTTTAATCCGGCATTCAAGCCAAGTTAAAATGCTACAAATCTAGCCTTCCTGTGTTCACCCGAATTTCCTATACCGCCGGGCTCGAGACCAGGGAACAACCAAAATTGGGCGAGTGTTTAGGATTTGACAGATAAGGGATGAAATAGAGTTCCCCGTGACCCCAACAACGTTATTGCCTTAGCCACATGAGTAACAGCAACTAGGGCAACACCAAGATCGTATGCTCCCCCTCCTTCTGGCTTCCCCTCCCCTCAAACCGCACGTCCACAACCCTCACCACTTCTCCCCCTACCTCCCCCTCCCTCACTGCAGCACCTTCCTCACCTCCCAAACCCCTCCGATGATCCATCACCCTCACATGCGGCACCTTGACATACCCACACTCGATCGGAATCACGTTCCACGTCACCCTCTCCTCCCCACCCGGCAACAATAACGGTAATCGTCCATTCCTTAACCCCGCCACCACGAACCCGTCCGACGGCTGTGGGTCAAGCGACACGCTAATCACCGCCGACCGACTCGCATGGCGGTTTCGGACCGTCAAGTGCATCGGTGTCGGCGTGTGCAGGGTCGCGATGGCCGGGACGCCCAGCAGCGCGACCAGGGTTTCGCGTGGCGGACGGAGGAGGGGGAACGGGATGTGTGTCGACGAGCGGGGGCCGTACTGTCCGGGCGATAGCACCCTAGATGCGTTACCGTCGTTAGACATGTGTCGTAGACCGAAATCATGAATATAGTCCATGCCTTTTCCACGTCAACACGTATTCCCCCGGTCCGAGCAGGACCTCGCCGCCCGTCATCTCGTCCTCGATCGGGGCCAGCGCAATACGACAAATGTCTGAAAACTGGTCTCCGGTGAGATATTCTGCAGTAAAACATCACTCAGAGGTGGAAAACGTCGAGTCATCGCGGGTCACTAACCACCAGGAAACACCCCCTCCACGCCGGCCTCCAACGTCGTATCAACCACCTTCGCGTACCGACTCTCCTGTATCCATACATTCAGCCACACCAAAAACCGCACCGAGGAAACACGCACCACCCGACGCAACGTAACATTCTCCACCTCCACCCCACACGGCGCCGCACACTCTATCACTGTCGTCACCACCGCCTCCCCGCCCCCACACCCCTCCCAATCCGCGCCTTCCAACACGGACAGATCCGCGAGTGCCGGCGGGGGTTCGAGAGATCGTTGGTAGGCCACATCTTGACGCACCACAAACGCGCTCGAGGTCGGGATCAATAACGTCCGTAGGATCTCCCCCGTGTCGTGATTCCGCGAGCCATCCAGCGTCTCTGATGGCGATGGCGCTCGGGTTTGCGTTGGGCCCCTCGCACTCGACTGAACAGACACATCGATCGTCCGATCCCCCGGTGCCCCGCTGCTCATCAACACCAATGTCTTGACGACCGAAACACCCGGCTTGACAGTCCCAAACTGAACGCCCTTAATCAATCCCGACGATTTCTGGTCGTCAAAGGTAGCGAATTGCACTGTCGACGCGAGCGTGAGCGGTGAGTGATCGGCGCATGGCTGGGGTGAAATCGGCGAGGGATGGAAACACACCTGCCTCGTCCACCTCGGTTGGCGGCAACAACACGTCGACGACCACGTCTAGCGCCCGATCGTCCGTGTTGGTAATCTCGACCACGATCGGGTACGCCTCGTCCAACAACGCCGGCTCATGGTGCGAAAACGAAAACGAGAGTTGGTGCGGACGATGTCGAACGCTAACGAAAAAAACGTGTCGTACATAGGGGCTGAAAACAAGAGGGACCAGCACACTCACATGACGCTCGCAGAGTCGTCCCTCGTCACGGGAATAAAGGACACGGGTCGCACCGAACTCAACCACCGAGGCGTGACGAGACTCGATTCGCGCGACGCACAGGGCTCGTGCGGTACCTCAATCATCCAACTCCCTTCTTTCAGCGTCACCACGATGGTCGAGACCTACGCCATCGATCCTGTCATCGTGACTGAATAAAAAGAAGGATAGGATGGCGCGTACGCTAATTACACCAGGCACGTCCGAGGCCAGCGTACCCGTCAAGACGATCTGGTCCCCAGGTCGCCACCTCAAATGCACCCCCACCTCAACGGGCTTCTCTCCCCGTATTTGACCCAGCGGCACGAGCCGCACCGGTTCCGAATGTGTAGCCGCGTCGTGGTGAATGAGGATTGGCGTATACCCTTCCGAGAACAAGATCAAAACCGAGTGTATCGGTAGCGCAGAGATCGCGGCGTCCGACGGCGCAGCCAGCGAGATTTGGAAAGCGGCCTCTTCGCCCACTCGGACGTCGCGTTTCCAAAATACCACCGAGGTGTTCACTGCGCAAGGTGTCAACACCATCGACAGGGATGACTGTCCTAGTGCGTACAAATTGGTTCAGACTCCTTAAGGTCGACGACCAAGACGTCGTCTGTAGAAAACGGAACAGAGCTCTGCCCCTCGAGGTTTAGTGGTGTTTTCGCTGACACGTGAATCGCATCGCACCTGGAGAAGTGTCAACAAATCGTCTTGCAACGTCCCCGGCTCGTCAATGTCGCCTATACCCCGCAGCATAAAGATCAGCATTCGACAACGGAACCACCCATCCACGCACCATATCCGATCATTTCTACCAACAGCCTCACCGTCAGCTCCACGTCGCCCAACTTCTTCGCACAGGCATACCAAGTGGGAAACAGTGGACGGAGCATCGCATTCCACTTTTCTCGCCGGTATGTCTTGGCGATCCGTTCAAAGAACCTATTGCCCATCAATTTGACTTATGCAGCTCCACGAAAAGAAAGAAACCCAAGCATACGCACCGAATCGCCAACTCGAATTTTCCCGACTGGTGATACGTATTCGCGATGCGACACGCAATCCACAACGTCAATCTCCCCTGACTTGTCGTCGAACTATACTTTTTGAACAACTCGTACGATTTCGTGTAAAGCTGCCACCAAGCAGAGACACAATGTCAAACCAAACGCACACTCGGCCGAAAACGACGGATACCTCCAACACGATCGTCAAGTGATCCACCTTTTTCTCGTTGGCAAATCCAGGCGCCGCATTCGTCCCTAGCGACGCGCTCTCGCCCGCCAAAAACCGCTCGCGTCTGGCTTCAGTACAGCGCGCCGCCATGTAATAGTAATGACCCGGATGTTGCAGTGCATGGCTGGGATTCAATCCGAGCACCCGGACAGCGTCCATGTCGGGGGGTGCACCCCCCGACGCTCGCGTGAGTGGGGCGTGCGTCGGAAATGTAAGTGTAGAACGTGAACCTTGCTCGAGAAGTTCTGCGAGCACGCGGTGTCTGGGGAGTCCATGAGGCGAGCACCCATAGGACGCGGTGCAATGAGACCTACTGTCGTGCCATCCAACTCCAATACTCGAACGTCTCCTCGCCGATACCCCAACCACGCGAAAAGTCGGCGAAACGACGCATGTGAAGGTTGTGATGCGACAGCGCGAGCGAATGCTCGTTGTTATAGAGGTAGAGCTTCGTGATCTGAGCACACGCATAAGCGTTTTCCAACGGTTGTTCCCAAGTGTGGGTCTCACCTTGAAGTTGATGGTGTCTGCAAGCACCTTGGCTTCTGCCCATCGCTTGGTTCGAGGGGGTAATATGGCAGTGGATCCAAACATGATCATCAGCGTCGTATACGCATCCTGATAATGTCTGGATGATGTCAGAGAAGTGATAGAGTCCTAAGGCGTCTGACACACTTGAGCGCGACCTCGTCTTCCCCTCTGAATTCTGCAAAGCATGCCATCTTGTATTCGTATCGGACCGTCCAACCTTCTGGGCGAAGTGGGCGTGGGGTGGCAGCGCCGAGGGGAATCAGGGGAGGTGGGTTATAGGACGACGCTTGTGAGTGTCGGTTGCGCTTTCGACGGACTCGTTTCGAGTGAGAAGTGTAGTACTCCACGGCGGGCTCGTACAGCGCGTCTTGCAAACTGACAGAGTGAGCGAAGGAGACGAAAAGAGACACAGTGCCAACCCACCTCCGAGCAAACTCGTCCAGTTCCGCTGGACCGACGGGACTCAAGACAAACAGTGCCGCCCTCGAATCCAGTCCACTTTGCCTTCGGATATAAGATAGGCGACCGTCCAGGGACGGATCGTCTATTGGACGTCACACGCTGATAGCGGCGAGGAGACGTGGATCGGAGACATACCGAGCATCCGTCTGCTGGCCAACAACACGACCGTGAGCTTGATGTTTCGTTCGCTCGTGGACTTTTTACGCTGCGCGACCTCTGCGCTCAGCTCTGTATCCCTTTTCCGTTCCGCTTCGGCGCGTTCGCGTTCGTGGTCGGCGTCTGGTGGATCGAGCGGGGAACGCAGTGTAGCATTCGGCGCCTCGAACATGCGCAAGAAGAGGACAAAGACACTTGGGAGAAAGGCGGTATGTTTGCGAATCCATATCGGTGCTATTAAGCCATCGGGATAGAGCGGGGAGGAAGGAGTGAGCGGGGACAGTGGTGAGTGGGCAGATGGGTAGGAGGGGTCCTCGGGTGGGACGAGCTTGCGGGGCGGGAAGCGGACATTCTTGTCGACGAGGACCATGTGGAAGGACTTGGATCGCTGTGGGGCCCATATGGAGGGGCGGAGTTGTGACTGGAGGGTATCGCGGAGACGGGAGACGAGGAGGTCAAACGGATCCTGGGTCTTTGGGGGCAGGGGCGGGGGCGATGAAGGGGTGGCTGGCCGTGCGGGGACGGCGTTGGCAGCGTCGAGGCCAGCGACGAACATGACCGGCGAGAGCTGCCCCAACAGCTCGACGGGATACGAGTTCATCGTGATCGCGGTGACCCCACCGTGGGAATCGTCGATCCTGACTACAGCGAGCTCCTATCTGGACTGGACCTCTCTCATCACTCGACGACGATGACCACACCAGGAGAAGGTTGTACATGCCAAAGCAACTGCGGGTACGCCCTCGACAACATGCTCTTCACCGTGCCAACCTGACTGTGCCCAGCACCTGCGGGCCCTCTGGGACCGGATGTGCTTGCCCCAAGGGAAAGTGTAACTGCAGCCCATGCGTAAATGCCCCTCACTCGACCAAGGTACCCTCTTCCCCTATCTGCATCGGACTCGAGCTGACACGTCGTACGTGCAGTGTGACTGTCGTGGTTCTGGTGAAAACTGCGTGTGCACCGCGCAAGGCCAGGCTTGCACTTGCGCATCCGAGTAGAAAGACTTTAGCGCGTTGGTAGCAACGAAAGAACAAGTAGCGCCTTGTCCTTGTGTACGATATGTGATCAGCCGAGCGACCTTGTATTATTAGCGGCTTCAACTCTCCTGCAACACCTTCCATTTTCGGATGTCCCACTCCTTGGCTGCTTATAAGCAACTCGAGCAGCATGCAACCAAAAAAACGAATCCCCTGCTCATCGATTGAGACCGGTCGTTACTGTTTGCCATCATCATGCACGCCCACTCCACCACCCGCACCATCTTTTGCTTCTGGATCACTCTCCTTGCCATGGCTGCACTAGGTCAGTCTCCCGCATCACGAAAAGAAAAATCCAACCTTCCTCCATCTAGCCGTCTCCTCCCCCATAGATCCCAGCGTCGCGGCCGCCTTCGGGAGCAACCTCAACCTCTCGTGTCAGCACGGATGCCCCGCTGCATCTAGCGCACAGCAGCTCGTCAGTCGTCCCCCTTCCACCCCAAACCTGCGTGATGCTGACCGAACAATCTCTTCAGAACACAAACGCTGCCCTTGGTTCGGCAGTCAGCCCGCTCTCCGTATATGGAGGTCTCGTCCTCGCGAGCGGCGTTCTTGCCGCTACATGATCCATGGTCACACAGGTGTGACCCGGGTATCTTCCATGTAGTACTTGGACATTTTACTGTAGCGATAGCCAAGGGACAGCACTCCCCATAATTGATCAATACAACGTATGTGGCGATCACTCAGAGTGTGGACATAATAGTGAGACGTGCGATCAACTTAGTTGCCCCCAACGAACCAAATATTCATACAATCCATCAAACTCGTCACTCAAAGCGCCCAACACGAAATGCCCATAGATCTATGAAAATGACTTCTCCGACGTCCCGGATGGAGACACCTTTGGACTAAATCACCGACCACGTCAACATCGCTCACAGACACCTGCTCAAAAAACCCACCGTCGCACTCCACAACAGTAGCACGCTCTCGCAGACAGCACCACCACAGCGATCCACGTCAGAATCATCGCCACCAGGATCAACCACACCGCATTCCCAAACTGCACGCTGAAACTCGCACCCGAGAACAACGAATTGATATTGTTCTTGACGGCGACCACGAGGGCCACGTCCGCCGCAAACACGACGCTCCCGAGGATCGCCGCCATAATGGCAATGATCAGCGCAATGATGGCGATGGCATGTGAGTGCAAGAACAAGGAGAGGACAAAGATGATGGTCGAGAGCCCTGCCACGACGAGATGGAGCGAGAGAAGCACCAACAGACCCGTCTCGGCCACGTTTGCGAGCTCTGTCGAGAGCCCGACGTCAATGAGGAAATCCGTCGGGATCGTGTACCCGAGCTGCGGACCGTAGCATGCACCTTGCGCTATGGTCGAATCGAACGCGCTGCGAAAAGGGTTAGTAGTCAACGATGGGAACAGCACGATCAGATTCCACTCGCTTGGTCGCACAGACGCCCCATATACCAAAGTAGAGGCTCGTGGCCGCATTCGAGACGGGGTTCATCGAATTCGACCCAGACACCTCGATGATATATATCGAGGGTGTGATCGTCAACGACAGTCCGACCAAGAGGAAGAGCAGGAAAGCGGTAAGGAAGATCGTGAACGTCGTCAGAGACACCACGAGGTGCTTCTGCAGCGGACGGGGAATCTTGAGTCCACATATATTGAGCACAGCCACCATTGCTCGTTTGCAGAGGAATTGGGGGAGCGGGTCGGACGGACAGGAAGGATGGGCCCAGTCCCATGGTGGGTAAACATAGTTAGGGTTCACGTGGGCAGCCGGAGCTTCGCACCTCGAGACGGTCTAAACAAATTGAGTCGTCACACAAGAAGTGCCGAATCAATTGAGACGGAATGAGGCCTGGTGGCATCTTGGGACCAACGTGTGTGAACTGTGTTTTTTCGGAATCGGAGCGTATTGAACAAAATAGGCATGATACGCGCTGGCAACTTGAGGGCCAGACTCAGGGGGTCTGCAAGCAGGTGTACGTTCGTCCCTGTCCCCACGCCCGCGAAGGGACGCTCGAGAGACACCCAAATGGACATTGTCAAGGGGCCAACTTGCTAGGTAAGTTCAGGGACCTATGACCACCAGTCACGTAAAACCACACCATGTGTTAACTCCAAGGTTCAGTATTTCAATATCTGAATCGCGTTATGTTTTGCAATGTTCACTCACCCATTTCTTCCGTCTTGCCAATCACCTGGTCGTACTAGTAGTGTCGAGCTTCTCGGTGAGTTGCCATTAGATTAACTTGTTACTTGACATCTCGTTTCTATTGGAGAGTCACGTGATCACTCATTGGGGCAGACAGTGTTACGGTATTCTAACTCCGTGTTCCATGTCCAATGTCCATCATGTACCCTATCACGATACGTGGAAGATGGATCAGATAGTATATCCAACCCCAGCGCTGCACGTTATTCGGTCGGTGGCGAGGGAACGTTGAAACGCAGAAACTCGATCTTGGTATGTAGCATGTTCATTCTTTTCGCGCGCAAGCCCGAACAAATGATCCTGAAGATAATCGAGCAACGAGGAGAACGCGAAAGCTTGTATGAAAACTCGAACGCATGCCAGTCGACGCGACACCACAACGACGTGCCCGCACCGTAACCCAGTCCCTCCCCAAACAACGACCTCGCCCGACACCGTTGTACGTATTTCCCCTCTTTTATGCCATTACCATTCATCCAAATCCAGAGCACCCGCGTCGAGTTCTCCAAAGACCCCCGACAATTACCCTGCCAAGTGTCTCGCCAGGTACCGTCCATCCAAAAAGGGCCGCAGCGGCCGAAAGATATTCCAGCACTTGGTTGCCAACGTACGTACGCCCTGCCTGGAAACATCTCCCTTTATGCCAATCTGATCGCTCGTGTAGGAACAGAAACGATGGCCGTGGTTTGTCCACCACACGTGGCAGTCCTGGCGCGCACGCTACATCAAGCACGCGGACCAATTTGATACGCTCATCCTCGACTACCAATAGAAACACGACATCACGCAGATGGTTTCCAAGCCAATGCCGATCGAGATGCCCGGACCGAGTGCAAAATGCGTCAAACCCGAGGCGGAAAGTAGGTGTGACCATGCCTCAACACGGGCTCTGAAGAACATCCAGTGAAGTCTGGATGAAGGGATGAGCTCAGGTCTTTATATTTAGACTATAGTAGGCATACAATAGACACAAAACACCATACAGAATGGTTAGCACTAACACAAAAAACTATACTAATGGGAGGGAGTGCCTCAAACTTAATGTGCTGCTAAGGGTGCAACACAGCTGCAGTTTGTTCCAGCAATATGTTACATCCAGTGTCAGATGTATCCATGTCTAGTAATATAATCAATTGAATAGCATAGAGATAAGAGTATATGTATACAAACTTTCCAGTTGCACAGATGCCTGTGGAGGAAATTTCATCTTGCACAAATCCCCCCATACATTTCTCTTGGTGAACATCTCTTCAGCACGCTTTCTCTGCTGCACATGTTGCTTTTCTACAGGCAGTAGTAGGTCATCAGGCTGGACTGCCTGTATCACAAGTGCTTCCCATTTAGTAAATAGTACCACAACTGGCACTAGCACCCAGTTCAATGAGCTCAGAAAGCACCATCAAGAGGAATTCATCACCTTTTCCAATGTTACACTCATTAAAGAACTTTCTCTCTGCAACAGTGATAGCACAATGAAGTTGATCCATTGGAATACAGTACCTGCTTATATTGAAGTTGTCAGAACACAGCACAATGTACCCACTCACCATATGGCATTGAAAGGCATATTTGCATGCTCTGCAATGAACTTCTTCATTCTCTCAAACTCATCCTCACGGCCAGCCTCAAAACCAGGAGAATCATAAAATATGAATTTCTGGTTGCTTTTTAAAACAATCTCATGATTGATATCATGGGGTTCATGCTGCAGAAAGTGAGATGGGTTGCAAAGACACTGAAAGGACATTCACACCTTCCTGGACCCCTCGGTCACAAGATCAACCTGATTGCATGTCAATGGCATTAGTACCCAGTATGCCCCAGCTTGGTAAACCATACCCTTTTCCCTTGCTCGTTGTAGATCTGCGAATCTTCCGTCAAGTTGCAGATTCTCTGAAGAATGGTCGTCTTGCCGGCACCCGCCCTGCCGACGATAAGAATTTTGCACCATCCAGACTGTTCCATGAGGTCCGGTTCAACATGCTGCGTGGAGTTGGCAACATCAGAAGTTTTCGTCCGCACTTTGGACACGCTCGAGTTGTCGGAGCGTGGCTCGAGAGAGGTGGGGTCTGTTCCCTGTTCCCTGTGTGTATCTGAATCTATGTGATGTGTCTGAAGAATGACAGCGTTAGCGTCTTTGGCTTGAGTCGGGAGGGTGTTGGAGTTGTCGGGGATCGCGCTGGGTTGCATGTCGGGTACGCTGGAACGTTCAACAGGCACTGGAGACGAGTCTCCACCGGCCGTGCGGGATTGGAAGCGTCCGAGTTGTTTCTTGAAGGCCTTCATTGCAGGAGTGAATAAGAAAGCTGAGAGGTGAGTGAAGCACAACTGATAGCTTGGAAGGCAGTGTTGGATCACAAGATGGGCACCACTGCGGGGTTGCAGCGTCCAACTCGATAGCACAGCTTCACACGACACAATTACTAGGTACCATCGAACATACTTTGCGAGAACCACCAAATCCCCACGTGCAGTGAAATTTCTACCACAGATGAACCCAACTGGATTCACATAGTGAACAGAAGAAACGACTTATTAGAAACGCGCGGGGATCTACTAGTCTTACGACGTGGGTTTTGAACGACTGCACCACCGCCACACAACCTGCCCCGTTCTTGTAACCAACGTCGAAGAGGGTTGACTGTCGTCGAGTCTGCCTAGGGGTGATTACATTCAGCAAGTACTGCTCTTGTCTTCGTGTCTCTGCCGAACCACTGACACTTCAGCCGTCCTAGAACACGGTATAGGTCAACTAAACAGGTGATACCACCCAGGGGCAATATTCCAGCGAGTTTGTACCAGGTCAATCACACTTCGTTGTTTACGACAACATTTCGGCACCATTGAGCAAGGGAGAGCCATCATGACCGACTATGACTGTTGGAAGAGCGAGTATGATTGGGAGGTCTCGCTGGGTTCGAAGTTGCAATCGAGGGAAACTGTGCTATGCGTCCTTTTCGACAATGGGGCCCAGCGCCAATTCTCGAGCGTCCGTATAACCTTGATGTGTAGCAACGATGTCACTCCCGAGCATCTCGAGGCATGGGTACGCAGGTTTCCTTTGCAACATCCGTTCTGGTTCGTTGATTATTGGTCGTGACCCCTCAGCAAATTACACCCCGATCATCACCGCTATCTGTTGTTAACCGTCTTTCTTCCGTGGCCCAGGGCACGCCTGTGACACAGAATGCTGCCTCACTCCCAATCTGCAATGTAGTATTTATGACGGATCAACACTCGGCTCGCTTCCAGACCATATCCGGAGTGGCTAAAGCCTGTGGGGAACTTGTGCTCAGCGAAGCCGGTTCTCCAGAGGGCTCTCGCAACACCATCTTCGAATTCGACCAACCGCTAACGGAAAACACGCAGAGTGTATCCGTCTCGTTCATGAGTTCATACCTACTACACACCATGATCACCCGCGGCGTTTTCTCCGACCCTTCGTCCGACGATTCTGCGACAGTCGGTCGAGTCTTGCGCGTCTTGCCAGTCGTCCCTATGAGCAGACGCAGAGCCATCTCCCTTCCCATAGATGTCCTCATCATCATATTTGAAAACTTGCGCTTTCCACTGACATATCGCAGTTGGCGAAAGGATATCTTGTCCTCCACATTGGTGTGTCGGGAATGGACGTGTGCGCTCGACATGCTGTTGATCGATTTTCACTTGGAAGATAACCAACAGGGACATCCTCCTGAGATAGCCAGCATTGCGAAGGGACTTGCCGCGCACCCTAGTCTCGGTCTTGGCATCAAGTACCTCTCGGTCGGCTACTTGGAGAAACACCCAACCTGGGACCCTTATCCAGTACTGCCCCCGGACCATCCCTCACCAATGTTCCTAGCCAAGTTGCGGTTACAACAGAGTGACCTGCGTCGCTCACGGTTTGCTAAAGCCTTCCTGTCCATCCTACGTGTCGCCGAAAACGTTCAGGCCTTGTGTCTCGATCCAGGGAAGGACTTAGTCGCTCCACCGGACGATCTCGCGGATGCGCTTCGTGGGCTGAGTAAACTGGAAGCATTCAGAGGCAAGTGTACCCTCAGCATGGCTCAATTAACGTCCTGCGTCGCTACATGGCCATCGTTGAAGTGTCTCTCCATCCTGGGTGTCCTCCCTCCCAGCAACCATACCCTCCTATTAGCCCCGCCATCCTGTTGCCTCACCGAGGTCGAGTTTGTGGACGTTCCAATTAAGGACGACGAGCTCACATGCCTCGTGAGCGCGTCCGGCTCAACCCTCGAACGGCTCACGTTGAACCGCATCTCGCGACTGACCAATGCGGGGCTCGGCGCCGCCCTGAACGCCGTCTGCACATCGCTGACCTACTTGTACATCATGAGCGACGCACTCGCACGGGATCGAGGCGAGGAGCATGCGCTCGACGCCACCATCACGCGCATGGCACGCTTGACGAGCCTGAAGATCGTCCCGGAGGTCGCTTCGGAACGGATGGTGGAGCGACGGGCGGAAGCGTTTGTGCAACGGACCACGCCTGCCCTCTCCGAGGTCCGTCTGCACCTGATGATCGGACGTGGGTCTCGGGATGGCGGTCTGATTGAAGCGGTGGAGCGTGATTGGCCTGGGTGGAAGACGAGGAAGGACAACGGTCCAGCGGGGCTTCGGTTGTAGGTAGTGTTGTAAGACGACTGACTCAGTCTGTTTCGCCAAGTCCAATCCGACTCAGCCGTTAGCAGATCTGATCGAGGATGATCGGGGAGACATACTAATGAATGACGTCATCAATTGTAATCAAAAGAGGTCTGCCCTATAAAACCATCCATCTCTCCTCGTCGTACGAGTGGCCGCTAGGGTCGAAACTGACCATGCATCGTTTCCTCAACGCCTTCAAGAACAACGGCTCGATCCAGTCAGAGAAACCGGCCAATATTAATGGCACCCTGCCATCCCCGGTCACCCCGACCTCCGCAAGCGAGCGGTCCGACGACGAGGAAGGCTCCGATTTCCATCTGGACCAGAGCCCGCTAGAGATACCTGACCCTATCGATGGCAATCATATCGACGGTGCTGAACTCGCCGCCCTCGTAGCTCAATATGGACACGCACCAGCCACTGCTTGGCTCGAAAGAGCGCGGTACCGTATCTGGCGACCGTCTGACCCTGTTCCACAGTCGTCGTTCCTCCCCGTTCAGGGGTACTTGCATACCAACGCTTGGGTCTTTGCTTGGGGGAGTCCCCTTATCTCTGACACGGCGGCGCTGAGGCCGACCGTATCCCAGTTCATCACATGGGTCCAGTCCCATGATCTGCGCCTCGTGTACTGTTGCGTCCCCGAGGAACTCGAAGAGCTGTTGGCGGATATGGGGTGGTCCACCGTCAGCTGTATCAGCGAGGACGTCATCGACCCTCAGCACGTTCTCGAGATGACGCAGGAGGATGACGAGGGTGGGCACGGACCCATGGTCAAGGATCTGAAGAAGAACCTCAGGCGGGCGGACAGAGCGAACGTGGAGGTTAAGCGCATCATGCGACAAGATTGGTCTGATGATCTTAGGCGAGAGATCGAGGAGGGCATCGCTGCTTGGAAGCTCGTTCGCAAAGGTCTTCAGTTGGCCGCTGTGCGTACTATCGATCAATCCATACCATGTACCATACTGAGTATCGTCAGACGTCCTTCGACCCGTGGCTCGACTTCGAGAATCGGGAGTATTGGGTTGCGCTCCAACACGGGAAGGTAGGGACATGGGACATTTCTAAGGGTATCCAACACATTACCGGTCTTGTAGGTGATCGGCGTCTTGATCCTTACTCTGGCAGGGGATTCCTACGTCATCAAGAACGCTGCTCAATTCCCCGATGCACCGAAAGGCACATCCGAACGGTTGATCCATACAGTTCTGCGAGATCTTCACGAGCAACATCCCGAAGGGGTCGCATATCACAAGTCAGGCCATCCTATGGTCACGTTTAACATCAGCGCAGCGAGTGACCTCAGGCCAACTAGGAATATATCTGGATGGAAGTTCACGTGGCTCAGCCAGACGTACACAAGCGTCGCGCGCGGCGCCCACCTCCTCAATCGACACGATTTTCGGGTCAGTTGGTTTCGTATATCAGGAGCCTTACTAACCAGCGGTTTTCTTAGCGCAAATTTGATACATTTGCCCAGCGGATGTTTGTGTGTTACCCAACCGAGGACGGATTTGGGTTGGATGGCATAGAGAAACTCCTGAAGCTGTTACGGCGTTGAGATGAACCCGTGAAACGCTGATTTTCGTCTTGGCATCATGATAATTCGGCGCGATCTTAATGCGTACATTGTATATCGTTAGAATACCGTTAATCACTTCGCCAAAGCCGGCACGACGATTTGTCCAATGCTTTGCGTATCGACTTCTCCTTTCTACTGGGTGCAAGAGCGATGCAAGTGGAAATGTTTTCCGGCTTTTCTGTCCAGACATGATGTGGTATCGGCGACGGCTCAGCGCCGGAGAGTGCAGCAGAAAGCTTCTCAAGCGTAGATATATCTGGTGTCTGAAACACAAGCCGAATTGTATTGTTAACCGTGCACAGAGCAAAAAAACGTCCAAAATGGACGCAACACACCTGAAGCACGACCTACGTGGATCTGTATCAATTATACGCAGATCTTGATCCTCGAGGCTCACCTTGCGCATGTTCCCGAGGTCTGCCAGATAGTCGATCGTCTCTTGTCGTTCGCGCGTCTCGTGGAGAATCTGCCGGTGAAAGGCGTTAACGCTGCGGGAAGACACGGACACGTATGTGATACGCATACCGCGGTGGCCGCATGCGCTGCCTGGGCCATGAGTGGTCCAACACCCCATTTCTCTTTCTTTGATAGAGAATGAGTCCTTGCCTAGATCGCTCAGAGTGTAACGCGGACTCACGTCAAAGAGGTCCTTGCGTACGACAATCTGCATCACAAGCGGCTCAGCATTGGAGATCCGCGATGGGACAACATTCTGCGACTCCGAGGGTAACATCTGGATCAGATCCCAGCGGCTCTTGCCAAGGATTGCGAAGATGGCTTACGGAGGTAGTCGTTGTTGGGGTGGCAGGATCCAGCGAGGTTTGGGATCCCATCCCACGAATTGTACGAGAACACCGTTTTGGTGAATCAAAGTTTGAGTGGTGAAAACCTTCCTTTAGGGGGATAGCCAGTACAGGCAATAAACGGATATCGTGGTAGCGGCGAAGTCTTGAAACACACTTGCATGCGTGTCTGGGAACAAAGCACCTCCAGCCTCCAGGTGTCTTCTTCTGGTTAGGTCGTTCCGGTCGTCCGCGGGTGTTCTATTGCGTATCTGCATAGACAACAAAAATTATCTCTCGTCAGCATCTGCATTTACACAGTCCAGTTAGTCCGAGTCTCACATGCACACACAGTGTGTGCATGGGGACAGGATAAGCATAGGGCTATGTACTTTTCTAAGGGTCCCTCACGGGGGTTTCTGAGTCGAGTCTCTAACCCATCAATAACGTTCAGAGGGCTCAGCCAAGTGCGTGTGGATTAGAACTCCGAAGCTAATTTTGAAGCTCCGAGTTGTACTCCGCTTATCTCTTTTTTTTCAGGCCCAAATCAAGCTGATGACGTCCACGTCAAATATGGGGTTATAGGAAGTTCGGGTGAACATGGGAAGCAAATTGAGTTTCCAGTTACCGGAAGATCCCGACACTAAAGAGTGCCTTCCTAGTAGAACGTCTCGAGAGTCGAGACGTGGTATGGCCGAGGATTTCTGTCTTCTGATTGGTGAGCGAGGATGCCGCACGTAATCTATTTGTCTGCCTTATCAAACGTCATATGTGTGTTTAAAGCCAGCTCAACCCGAGCATCCAGTGGACATCCTGACCCAGGCTTTACATAATTTTACTGTGGCAAGGGAATGGCTTAACATCAAAATGGACTGAATTACTATGAATACACAGTACATTGAAATGTAACAATGAAAATAAATAATTGGATAGATGAGCGGTTTTGAGTGCTGTGAGCCACATGGAATAATGGAAACCAGGTCGGTGGCTGCGAGGCAGTCGTGCTTGTTGATGTGCTCGTGTTGATGGACAAGTACTCCAGGCTTGAAAAGGGGCTGTGCAGGATGCTTGGACTGAACTTGCGTGCACCATTGACTTGCAGGAGGGCTGGCTGCGAAAGAGTGGTTATGAGAAGAAAGAAGCAAAAGGTTGAGTTTGTTGTTGCCAAGTGCGCATAATCAATCATCATCCACCAGTAGGGCCGCGGGGCCCGGGTACTGAAAGTGTAGCGCGCCCGCGTGGTCCGACTTTGTTGCGTCCTGCGATTCTCCGTGCGCAGGTGCAATTCGTGACTATTCGCGGCCGCCGAAAAGCAGGTTGGGTGATAGCACTTAGAATCTTCTAAGAATCTTTTCCATTCGACCGTTGGGCGTATACGTGATCTTAGTTTGATCCTGAACCATCGAAGCCATCATGGTCAACCCTGTCACTGGCTGATATATTGTTTCGCTTATTCGGGTCCTTATTCGGGCCGTAGACCAATGGAAAATGAGGCGTCCTCGGTTCAACTTGAAGGACAATATGACGTGATCTATAAAACACGTACACTGGACGAGTGCTGGTAGGATGCAGTGTTTTCTAGAATGGTCGCGTTTTCGGTTTACAGCGTGGCCCAAGTCGAACTGCGCAACTAGTGCCAAGAGTTGGTATGACAAAAAGTTATGACCCGAAAGTGCATGGCCGTGTGACTGACATGCAGACACGTTGCGTTATACCAGTCGCCAGCGGGTGTCAGCCCGACTACTGCGCACTGGCGTGGACGCCACTCGTTCGAGGTTGATTCGCTAGTGAATTCGAGAACTAATTAGACGCACTCCCACATGAAACTCGTCCATAGTACGAATATGACAATATTTTAAGGTACCTTATGACATACATATTATACACCTACTCGGGGCAATGATGCTGATTCCGATGCCGGCGAGCCAAGCCATTGCTCGGGGTTAGACTGGGAAATGGCATAGACCTCCATCATGATGGGTTGTTGCTGGCGATTTCCGACTGTTCGATCAAAGCCCGAGGTCGACGAGCTAGGAATATTATCAAAGCACTTTGGTCGGCGTATTCGGCGGGACGAAGATGGCACAATTTGCGTATGGATTGTGTTGTTTTCCCCTCTAACTCCACAATCTTAGCAGAGTCAGCGGACGGTACCAAGGCTTGGAAGAGTCGTCAAACAAGGAAACAGTGACTGCGTCCTCACAACGCCGCAGGACGTACTTTGCTGCGAATAATCCTATCAACACCCATTGAAATGCGGCAAACAAATACTGATAAAGAATCTCCATCGCCGCACTTGAGATTCTTAGAAGATGTACTCACCATGATGCCAGGTGCACGGTGAGCGCATCAGACGAGATATTTTTAATCGTGGCACTGGGTGCTTTCTTCCCTCCGAAGTGACCCGAGAATCTTGTTGCATGCTGTAATCTCAGTGGGCGCGGTTCGCGGGCCAGCTACTACAGTCCGGTTAGTGTGAAGGTCCGTTTATGGTCTACTTGAGATCTCCGCGAGATTGACCTCAAAAGGCGAGCTTTCTGTGTAGAACGGTTCCTTGGCGTCACGGCGTCTCCAGGTTTCATGTCACTTGTTGCTGTACTTATTTCCGCTCAAGCACCGTCAGACCCCAAGCTTGGTACAGGGACCCGGTGTGACTCTCATAGACCAAAGCTGACGCCGAGTGCAAGTATCAGGTATTTTGAGCCTCGTAATCCCAAGTGAGCAGTGTATTTTTCGCTCCAACGACAGTAGCAAGCACAGTCAAGTAGCAAAAGGGCTTCCACGTCCGAGCCGGTTCATTTATGATAATATGATGGGGCCCTGAAGTGCCCTGCTGCGGCGCCGACGCCAAGGCAGGCTCGGGCCCAATCCGGAGCGGAACGGGAATCCAGCAATTTTGGGTTGCCGATCCGCAAACGACAGTGTGTAAGCATCATTGATCATTTCAAGGCTTGTACGATACATTATTCCTTTTTCCAGAAGCCAGCCTCGAATGCTCGGCTAAGGATGCCCCCATTTTTGAGTCTGATCCACATGGGTGTGTCTCCAACGAATTTCCATCTTTATACTTCTCGTCCGTCTGTCCCCGCGGCGCGCCATCTCACCTGGGCGCGGAAACTGACTCCCGGAATCACGGCTCGCCGAAACGGGGGAAAGGTATAGCGCCGCACACAGTTTCACAGCTCTACGTAACAAAGACCGACCCTTTGAACACATTGCCATCTCACTGAAATGGAAAAATCATCCGATCGGGGAGGCTCCACAGAATATAAAGCGCACTAGTTTCCGTCTTAACCACAACCCGTCTCTTGTCTTAATCCACATTGTGCATATAAACAAGCTTCCCTCTATTACACCCTCACTACCATGCCTGGCCTTGACTTCTACAAGACTCCTGAATCGAATGGCGCTGCTGTCGCTACGGTCACTGTCCCGGAAATTCCCCTCGAGGAATCCAATCGTACCGATGTTGTTGCGACCCCTTCTCCAGAAGTCCCCTTGAAGGCTGGGGTTTACTACAACGCTCGCTTGGACCCCAAGAACTTCTTGGAGGGTCCTCTGTCCTGGGATGCTGCCACGCGCCTTCGTCAGTTGCTCGCTCGCCCTGGCATTGTTGTTCGTACCGAAGTTTCCGTTGCAATCGGTGAAGTCGAGTCTGATTGTGGTTGGTAGATTGCTCCTGGTATTTGCGATGGTATCAGTGCCCGGTGTGCACTCGAGGCGGGTTTTGATTGCTTGTACCAAAGTGGAGCTGCTACCACGGCTTCACGCCTTGGTCAACCAGACCTTGCTATCGCGACTTTGAACGACTTCGTCCAGAGTGCCCAGATGGTCTGTGGTTTGAGTCCATCAACGCCCGTTATTGCCGACGCTGATACTGGGTACGCAACTTGAGATCTTTTATTCTTCATCATTCTTACCTGTGTTATTTTGATAGCTTTGGTGGGACTGCTATGGTTGCCCGTACTGTCTACCAATACGTCCGTTCTGGTGTAGCTGGTATGCACATCGAAGATCAAGTACAGACTAAGCGTTGCGGCCATTTGATGGGCAAGCAAGTCGTTTCTCGTGAAGAGTTCATTACTCGTATTCGTGCTGCGGTGATCGCTCGTGATTCCATTCCTGGCGGTTCCAACTTCGTGAGTAGTCTTCACGAGCCTGTCGATTGATGTCTCACTCATCAATTCATAGGTTATCATTGGTCGCACAGATTCTGCTCAGGTTCTTGGCATGGAGGAAGCTGTTACACGTCTGAAGCTCGCCGCCGATGCCGGTGCCGATGTTTGCTTCATTGAAGGTGTCAAGACCGCTGATCTCCTCACCTCAACGGTGGAAGCATTGGCTCCAAAGCCTGTTCTGGTCAATGTCATCTCTGGTGGTCTTACGCCATCTTTCACTTGCAAAGAGGCTGAGGCACTCGGAGCAAAAATTATCAGTGAGTTAGCTGTACAATGAGAGGTATATTTCGGGCCTGATGTCTTTTCAGTTTTTTCTCTGGTCTCTTGTGTTGCCGCAGTCCACGGCATCCGTGCGGCTATGCAGTCGCTGAAGAAGACTGGTACCGATTTCACTTCCGCACAAGGGATGGACCCGAAAGCATTTTTCGAAGTCATGGGTACGTTTCTGTGCAACAACCTGAACACTGATACTCATCTTATTGTCTTAGGTCTGAGTGATGTTGTCAGCCTCGACGCGCGTGCAGGCGGAAGTTCTTTCGAAGTCGTCTAAGGTTGACCATCGTTGACGTAGCTTTTCTTCTTTGTTGTCCTTCATGCTGCTCTCACTTCCGTCATCGGAATCTAATCATGCTGTGTAACAAATAGTCATCAGCATCTTGGTAGCTATGGTCGCTCATTTAGAATTTTTTTATATCGTTAATCTCTGCAATGATTAAAAGCTGGCATTGGAATGTGTTCTGTATTTTGAGTAGTCCTGGTACAGAATGTATAGTGCTTGCAGTCAAACTACAACACTTGCCCCTTCAGGTAGTGTGATCGGCTCGTAATCAGTGCCAGTCTAAGGTCGAATCGGCTGAGTTTGAATGCTGACATGTCGGAGTTTGCTTCGCGGGTCCGATATACGGACCGTACACAATGTCTTTTTCTCAGGACGGGACATGCGGGACGGGGGGGATCCGCTCGCACATAACAGTGAAAGCGAACCGTGGTCACTCGTCCACGTTTAACTCAGCTGCTCGACTCGCAACCACTTCTTGCAATGGTCCACGGAAAGCCGCTCACAGGAAAAGAAGTCGCCTTGCACAACAGCCGCGAAAGTTGCTGGATCATTGTGCATGGTACGCTCAACTGCACCTTTTAGGATTGACTGGCAATGGCTGAATGTTCCGTTTTCGTGTAGGAAACGTATACGACGTTACTGACTTTCTGGATGGTGAGTGCTATCGGTTCGTGTCATGTGCTTACTTGGTTAACTCATCCCAGACCACCCCGGTATGTTCGAACCCATTGGGTTTTCCCGATCCGATTCACAAGCCGAACAGGTGGGAGCAGAATTATCCTGAAGTACGCAGGAAAGGATGCGACGTACGTTCTACAGTGCACTGGGCACCTAGTCGAGCGTTGATCACATTAACAGAAAGGAATATGAGCCCATCCATCCACCAGACGCTATCACGACCAACCTGAAACCGGAGAAACAGTCAGTAGAAACAGTACCTGTTCAGCCTTCGTGTCCGCTCATATATGATAGCCTTGGACCCGTCGACCTCGGAACCGTGGAGAAGGTCAAGGAAGTGATCACTGACGAGGAGCGTGCGAGGCAAGCTCGCATCGCAGCTCGTCCACTCCTTTCCGAGATTCTTAGCCTTCATGACTTCGAGGTTTGTAGTCTAAGCCTTGAATGGATGGTTTAGTTCCTCACCCTCCCAAGGCTATTGCTAGGACGGTCATGCCAGAGAAAGGGTGGGCGTATTATTCATCGGCCGCCGATGATGAAATTACCAACCGCGAAAACCACTCTGCTTTTCACCGGTAAGCTAGCATGTATGGTTAATGTAAGTTTCTTCCGATACCTCATATAGCGTGTGGTTCCGTCCTCGCATTCTCCGGGACGTCACCAATGTTGACTGGTCGACGACAATCTTGGGACATAAGACCAGCATGCCTCTGTACATCGTACGATGACCTTTTGGTCGAGGCTCAGTGTTGTTGACTTCTCATACCTAGACTGCCACTGCCCTTGGAAAGCTCGGTCACCCCGACGGTGAACTTACCCTGACCCGTGCCGCCGCGAAATATGGTGTTACACAGATGGTAAGATCATGTGCTGGTAATATCTCCCTTGTGTGTCCCAATTGATTGTGCAGATCCCCACTCTTGCATCATGTTCGTTTGACGAGATCGTGGATGCTGCCGCTCCTGGCCAAGTCCAGTTCTTCCAGCTGTATGTGAACAAGGACCGCGAAATCACTAAACGAATCGTCCAGCACGCTGAGAAACGCGGAATCAAGGGTTTGTTCATCACCGTTGATGCACCACAACTCGGTCGCCGTGAGAAGGACATGCGACAGAAGTTCGAAGCAGAGGATCCCTCAGAGGTGAAACAAGCCGGGCAAGGCGGCGTTGATCGCTCGCAAGGTGCTGCAAGAGCCATAAGCGTAAGCGTTGCATCATTTCTGAGGGGAACCATGTGATTCATATCATGTACACAGTCCTTCATTGATCCAGGCTTGAATTGGTCGGACATGAAATTCTTCAAGAGCATAACCAACAGTAAGATTCGAGAACCTAATTCGGCGTGGACGGCATTGATCTCTTCTGGGTTAGTGCCATTGATCCTGAAGGGTGTGCAATGCTGGGAAGATGCCCTTGAAGCTTACGACTCAGGGTTGGCCGGAGTCGTCCTTTCCAATCACGGTGGTCGTCAATTGGACTTTTCCCGTTCCGGAATTGAGGTCCTCGTTGAAGTCGTGGACAAACTAAAAGAAAAGCGCGGGTTGAACTTCCCTAACGAGAAATTCCAATTGTTCATCGATGGAGGCGTCCGTCGCGCAACCGACGTTATCAAGGCTGTTGCTCTTGGAGCTACAGCAGGTACGATGGCAGTTTCAAATTGCATAATTCTTGCTTACACGATAACAGTTGGCATAGGTCGTCCGTTTCTCTATGCATTCTCGTCGTACGGACAAGAGGGAGTGGAAAGGGCCTTGCAAATCTTGCATGTATGGTCGGTACACACGTTTTCTTATTTCGTTACTCACTGGTTCACTAGGAGGAATTTGAGATGAACATGCGACTACTGGGTGCACGCAACCTCAGAGAAATTGTACCCGAGATGGTCGACGCTTCGAATATCCACCTACACACTGTTCCTGTTCCGAATGATATTCTCTTTGACACCAATTGTGCGTGTTGGTTTGCTCCCTCACAGATCATTTCCGATCAACTCTTCCATTCTACAGATGAACGCCTCCAAGGTGCACGGATCAGAGAGATAAAGAACAAGCTTTAGTTACCCTCGTGCAAGCCTGTTGATCAACATGTTGTCGCATCTACTACATTGGTTTGTATACCATCTCATTTCGCTATGCCAGTGTCTTGTTCGTGTGGAACTATTTGTGTGAGAGGTGCTTGAGATCCTGGGTACTATAACCCAAATCTTTCCCAGATGAGGATGAGGTTTCGGAGCCTTGCTTTCAATCTGATGGATATGACAGCAGTTGCGTATCTCAGGATTTTTTCCCAGCACTTCTGTGCCACAGGGTCGTTGAGCTGCCGAGGGATGTTGACGATAATTTGTTTGACTTCATCTGGGATGCGTTGATATGGGCCAGGCACGGAGAAGAATATTGGTTAGCAACGATGTAAGCTCGCAGAACAAGATATGCTGAATGCTAACTGCTCCAAAATTCAGACTCCGAACGCTGCTAAGAATGACAGCGACGGCGAACTGCAGCTGGCAGGTAGGGTTTGATCAGATACGCACTCGAAACAAAAGGGGCCCCTGATGAGGGCTAGATCAAACCCTGGTACCGTTGGCCTCGTGTCCGTCAAACTCTTGAGGCCAAGAATGGGTAAGTCGCTCTTTGAAGGCTGGAGGCTGTAGCCGGGTATTCGTACAACGTATCGCGGGTGTGAACGTGAACGTTGGTTCAATGATATCCCCGAGGCTAGGCCATAATCGGTCCCGCTGATCACCTCAATGATAATGGTACACGCGGGAGATTGCCATATGTGAGCACCTGCGATCCGTCGGTTCATGTTCGCTGCTCATCGACCCTGCAATCAGCAAAAGAAGATAGATTTGCCGACGAAGTCATGATGTCGATGCCAAAGTCCACTTTCCGGCCACGGGGGAACCCTGCACCAAGCTGGCGGCCGATGATCGTTGGGATGAAACCTTACTTATGTAGGACTTGGGGGGCTGGACTGGCGGAGTTAGGGCACAAGACAGATCCGGTAGCAAGTGTCAGCGACCGTAACGGAGTTCTACATCAGAAGAAAAAGCTTTTTGCGTAAAAATTATTACGGATTGACGGCAGATGAACTGGAACTGGACAACATGAACGGTTAGCCGTGCTTCGAGAAATCTCAACGGGGGTACCACTACCTGCACTTGTCACTGAGGTATCAATGCGGAATTCCAGACCGAATCGGTGACACGTTTAGGGAACACGGACACAGAAACAACGTGCGGTCGGTCTGTCACAGAAGCTCCTCATGTACATTGAAGTAACTGGGGTGTTTATCAGTTCGCCGTAGCAATCGAGCAACATACGCCTCACCGTAATGCCTTTCCAGTACCCCGACAACTTCCAGTACCTCCCTCGCCCCATTTCACAATCCAACGACCGATAACGTTACCCTTATCATCCAGCGTCTCTGCGACTGTCTCCTCCTCTCCTGGGGCACCAGCTTTTCCTGCTGTAATGATGTCTTCGTCGGGGGGAGGTAATTGTATCGCCAGAGGAAGTTCCCATTTCGCAAATGGGCGGCTCGTCTCCACCAAGAAGTCAGAATCGTAGACCCGAGTGGTGAGCTTCTTCAGTGTCAGCGTGAGAGTCGTCATTTCGACCCCTTCGATGCCTTCATTCTCAGCCGGGGTGAGTCGACGGAGGTCAGCTACGTATGGTGCACCACACCAGCTGACGAGCGCCGTAGAGATGCTGCTGGTCGATACAGCAGTGGCCGTCAAAAAGATGCGCGCCGACAGAGGAAGAGATGATTCGACGATGAAAAGGAATGGCGCCATGGTGAATGTGAGGCCAAGCGAGGCTAGCGAGAATATTTTGAGACGGCGGAAAGTCTTTGTCAAGGGTCCATGATACGATACGGCTTGGCTGTCCTCCCGAGGGTCCAATGTACTGGCTTGTGCACCGGCGTTCTGTGATGCTCTGGTTGATTGGGACAATTGTCGAGAGGATGACCAACCCGCGAACCGTACGGTGTCGGGGGCAGCTAAAAGTCGTTGTGCCGCGAAGCTGTGACAGCGCATCCAACGAGAGTAATGTCTACATTGGTCGTCAACGGTGCCGAGCGCGAAATTGCGCAGTACTGCTCTTCGACATAGACTTTGGCCAATTGTCAGTGTCGTGGCAGGCGACATCGGAGGTGGTTGTGGCACAGCGGGCGAGCCGCGCCTTGACATATACGGCATCATTGGCGGACGCGTCTTGCCGGCCATGGATGCACCCGTCTACTACTCAAAAGCCGAGTTCATCGAAACGGTACGAACGAGTCCTCTTTTGCTGATGGATATCATCTGGACGGATTGAAAGGATACAGGTAACAAGGTTTCTCGACGAGCCACTATCGCAGGACCACAAAACATTATCCTCGGTGGCAAGACGATCATATCGAGTGGTGCAATTATCCGAGGGGACCTCAGAAGAACCGGGCCAGGGCATGCAGTAGTCATATCCTTGGGAAGATACTGTCTGGTTGGCGATGGCTGCATCATGAGGTTTGCTGACATTGGACACGTATCACGCAAGATGTTCAACTTCTCCAATAGGCCACCCTATAAAACGTACCGCGGAAATTTCAATTATTATCCAATGAAGATTGGAGATCACGTTCATGTTGGCGCCAACTCCGTCGTTGAAGCAGCAACTATCGGCAACCACGTTGTCATTGGAAAGAATTGTATCATCGTAAGCTTGCAGATTCGCTGGTCACTTGATTCATTCTCAAGGTCACCATTCAGGGAAAGTTCACAATAATCAAAGATTGTGCTCAGGTTGCAGACAACACTGTCATCCCACCCAATACTGTAATACCCGCTTTGGCATTGTTCGCGGGATCACCAGGTTTGCGTCGACTTCTGGCTCGTGATTAGTTATTACGACTGAAGAAACATTCAGGTCGTTTTGTCGAAGACCTTCCAGAATCCACACAGGAGATGGTGGAAGCGCAAACTAAGCAATACTACACCCGGTTCCAGCCCTTGGACCGATGAACGGTTGTCTGGGTATCTCTCGCTCCTTCCGCTCTTACTGTAAATCCGTATATTATGGTTTTCTCTATTCCCAATCGACAATCGACCTTGAACGTCCTAGCACCGCGCACAGCACTATTGGCGAAGAGTGCGCCGATTTCGCCTGCAACTTCACACAATACGACCATATATTCGCCCGCTCGTGATTGATGATTCGATAAGTGTTCGGCATCAACTCTCTAGCTCGACTGAGCTGAGCCGGTCCCTCTGGTCGGGCCTGTCATAGGGATCTCCGACTATATATGTAGTCGCACTGCCCGCGATGGTGGGCAGCTCTGTTAAGTAGCGGCATCGACAAATTGCATCATCCTCTGCTGGTCTCGTTCCCGACGCTCTAGGGCACGGCCTGTTTTTTAGCACTCCTTTTCAATGTGCTTCTGTCCCCTTTTCAATTTTCAATGGCTCGTCTCGAATTTCGCCGTGGGGAACAGGAGTCGCCAACTTACTCGCAGATGCCTACGAGGAAGCAGAAAAGAAGGGCGAATATGTTTCTGACATAACTCGGAGATGAAAGAGCACTGACGAGTTCCGCCAGTGCGGGCCCGGTTTACACCTATAGAACCGAGATTATCGGCCAACATGATACTCGCCTGCAAAGACGGTATGTATGTAATGAATGTTATCGCTTGACGGCTCTTAAGTAAGTTACCATTATGATGCACCACGCAGGTGCGGGCCATTGATTTAATGGAGGGCGGCTAGCAATAAAGGTCGTTCCTTGGAGTGTGACAGGTGCCCCACCGTACTTTTCCGCAATGCTGAACGCGGTGAGTTCAAGTCCCAGTCTCAGAGTCATGCCCAACGTACCACTACGTGCGTATGCCCGGAATTTGCATCGCCGTGAACAGCTGATAACCAGCCCTCACCAGAATAGGCTACTATGGAGTAAACCATGTTAATATACCCCCTTCCCGAGAGCACGTACGGACTTGTCATCCACATACTGGCTATTCCAGAGACGTTCTCCCCGACCTCACGACACAAACGACTTGGATATGTGGTAAACATCCTCTCAGTGAATGGGTCAAGGACTGGGCATTACCACATAGTATAAGAACAACAGCAAACGGCTCAAAAACGTTCAATATCATCAACATCAACTGCAAAAACTCGACTCGCAACTTGGTGAGTAACAATTTTGAAGCAGCCTTTTCAGCGGCATCGATGCATGCCGCTCGCAGATCCAAAACCATTCAAAGCGCACTGACGACTTCTCGGAGAGGTTAGCTGGGATTTGGAATGCCTATGTCCATAGATTTTTGAGGCGTAATTAAATACATGATTCGAATTCGTGTACATACTACTTATTGATAATGTACTCCAATAGCAATATAAAGCATAAGTTAACATATATATGTCCAAGATCAACGTCCTGCGCGCACTGTGGGACTACCTGGAACCGTGATCTCAAGTCTTTCTGGTCGGGTGGACCTAACCCCGTAGTCGTCCAGACAGAAACAAAGCTTCTTTGGTGAAGAAGGTTTCGACTGAGCGAACAGTTCTTGCAATGACATCGTACATGATGAGAAGTCAATTTTATGCCGTATCTTCAATACGTCTCTCAAGGTCGTCTGAGCCTACAGGTCCAAGTGATCACAATGTCGAGCCTGGGAATACGGACAGACACTTACAAGTTGCTCGGTGATCCAGTCGAGATAAGCGACCAACCGGTGAACGTTGTGAAGCGTTATTTCCAGTCCAGTCACAAACGCTTCCGTCCCGTCGTCGGTGGAGGTGGCAGGATGACGAAGACCGCTTTTCCACCACCAGATGTTTAACCTTCTCTCGATACTTCCAGGAGTGTGATGACCCAAAACCAATGGCGACAGTTGTCGATGAAGTGCATGGAGTTGCTGCAACAGTCTTCTAGCGCGTGGGCGTGCAGCGGAGTATTCCAGGAGGAGGTTTGAGGTAGTACGCCAATATATGGCATGTAGATGTGCATCCTGATGCTCGCCATGTGTTGAGGAACCATGTGAAACGATAGGTTCAGAGATGAGGTCACCCAACTCGTCCAGAGCAAGAGTTAACTATAGCGGGTGTCAACAAATGTTGGTCGCCCACTCGACGGAATGAACGTACACTTCTGCCAATGAAACTCCCAGACGTGAAATCGAGGAGGGAAGGATCGAGAAATTCTGTCAGATTTGCCAATGTGTTGACTTCTTGGACGAGATAAGGTAGCTCGGTAAGGTTGCGTCGAACTATGACCCTCGGAATACTGTTGTGGCGTCATTGCTGTGGGCTGTCATGAGACGACCAAACAACTTACGTTGCTCGATGTGCCTCGAAGAAAGCGCGAAGAGGTAAACCGAGGCTAATGCTTAAGGATGACAGAGCCCTCGCGTGTTGAATTTGCTCAGAAAGGAACTGTAAAACAGCAACATGCTGATCTCTTGGTTCACACAGTGAAGGATTCACGTGGCAACGCAGAGCTCTCGCGGGGTATGGAAGGGGAAATCGTGGCATTGATACCGGCAGATTTGGTTGTCGAGGTAGTCCGGATCCATACGAGGACTGGAGAATGTCATTCAGCTGCCCCATTAACTGCCAATAGACGGATAATTACCCATTCAAGGAGTCCCCAGATTAATAAACAGAACGTGACAATCCCGGTGAGAGACCCTGCAAGATCGCAAGCCGAATAGATCAGGTTGTCGAAGATGAGGCTGAGCGGGCAAGGGTGAGTGCTACGGCCAAATAGTCCTTGCTTGGTGACTTCGCGCCTCCGACGGTAAGGACGAGACTGGGGTTGATGTCGCGTAGGCGGACTTAGCGTAGAGATCCTGTGTTGAAGGACAGCAGCATCAAGAGCCTGTCTGAATGCTGTGGAGCAATGGGAAATATCGGTGGGTGGCGTAGACAATGTAGGGCTGCTTTCTGGTGAGGTTGAGGGCGTCGCAAGTGGTCCGCGGTAAGGCGTTAACCGGATAGGAGTTCGTGAAGTCATGCCAGTGATTGGATATTAGGGAGCTTGGTCCAGGAGGATCAGCATAAAACGTAGCATAAAACGTTGGGACTGAGCCAGCCAGTCCTTTTGTGAGGAACGTCCCTGTCACAGCACGCCGGTGGTGACCTGAATGCGTATTTATGATTCCTCATCGACCTCACCCGCCCAGATATACTGGACAAAAAGAAAGTCCGGCAGAATCAAGTTGCGCTGCGCACGCAGCGCGAAGTACGTGAACATGGAGACGCGAAATGCCTTGGCTGTAGTGCTTATTGTGAAACCATGGGGATAAGCAGCGCACACTGCGACGAACTAGGCCGGTCATCAGAGTCGGTTTGAGCGAGACAATAACGCGCAACTTCTCATTACGGCGTTACAGTCCCATATAAGTCAAATAAACCCCTGAACGATTCCGCCAGCAATGAAGATGACTCCCACTGCCAAGGGATTCAATACACCGAGTCAATGCACGCATCCAAACCCAAGTTTTTTCATATAACATCAACACCAAATAGTTACAGGACCTTGAGCCGGGACCGCAATACCAGGCAGAAAGAAAAATCCAAGGTACCAATTCAGCATGTAAGCTGGCAGTGGTAACGGAGACTGTGTAGCTGTTGGTCACCGGTCAGGACTCAGCAAAGCCAGTGAAGGATTCGGTGCCAGACTCAATTCCCTGGAGGTAGAGAGGAGGGGAGACCCATCAATGCATCATTGTCAATGAACCAGGGTAACTATGTACAAGTCGGAGCTCCAACGTTTGATCCGGGATCGGATTTGGAACTTTCATGATGTCTATGGGTGAAAAGTGTGGATTCTCATCCAGAAGACCTCTGCAAAGACAATGTAGCCAGTCGATCGTCACTTGTGGACATCATTGGTAACCACCGGCAACGTTCGGAAAAATGACCGGCAGAGGGCAAGCCACAAGCTTCAGTTTGAAGAATGGAGAAGTCGTACATTATGCATTACACTTCAGAATCCGCTGTCAAAATACGCGTTTGCGACCGAGTGGAAGGCGACAAGACGCTGAGGATAAACAGCTGCCAGCACGACCTGCGTTCATGTAGTAATTTCCGCTTGCCAATACGTTACTGTGGTATTTGTGTACAACGTGTTCTTAAATATCGTATATAATCCCTAGAAGACAACAGTGAATAACACTTGAATGAAGTTGGATGGCCTTACTGGAATGTCTAGCTAACTGCAATTCTTCGGCTGCCTCTCACGAATCCGAAGTGATGCGAACACGGATTTACTCTTCTTTATTACCATTCGTTTGACGGGGGGCTCAGCAGCTTCTGAGTCGGAGGCAGGGTGCTCTTTGGGCGGAGACGTAGTGAGGAAATTCACGATGACGCCCCAGAGGCTATTGCTGTTCATGTGAGCTTCGTCTTGTAGCACCGACTGGTCAGCGATGCGAGCCAGTCTGCGAGATTCGCCTGTGTCGCGTCTGGAGACAATACTGCTAGGTGGCGGTCGCTCATCTGCCCAAGCCCACCCCCAGGTTCCAGTCGACGATTCCAGCCTATCTCTGAATGCTTGAGATGTCTCCTTTTGCTTTCCTGGTGCCCGCCCATTCTGCAACTCCTGCAAGTGGGTTAAGTTTCTGGTAATGTCCTTTCTGGCGAGGTCTATGTTTCGGTTCCGCTCCTTCTCTATCGTCAATGCCTCTTTCGCGTATTTTTGGTCAAAAAGGGCTTTTCCTTCAAGGTAACGACGCACAGCCCTCTCCGAGAGAAACCCGATGATTGCTGGTGGCACGTGTAAAGCATCGATCGTGTCGGCGGGCTCCAGAGGTCGGATTATGCCCTGAGTAGATACTCTCTCGCGGATCATGCCTTCCTTCCACGATAGAAGGCCCTGCCGAAATTTAGGATGCAGATACAAGACGTTAACCCCATGCGACGCACGTCACGGCGTCGCGCAAATGAAAGCTACAACTTGTGGGACAACACCTACCTCTTCGCTGTAGTAAACACTCGCTTCTCCAGCATAGCGTACTTCTGTCATATCTGTCATGGACACACACCGTCGCAGCTTACCCGGACTTCCCACATTTTGGCCGTCCTGGGAACGCAACAAGCTATTTTCGCCTCGTCTGAGTGGTCCTTCTGAGGTAGACCTTGACATTGGTGATCGTACTGATTTCGTCTTGGAGGAGAAAAATATCGGCCAAGAGAATGTTGGACGTAGATTGGACAAGTCTGGTATAGGTGTCGGCAAGTCGGGAGTGCTGTGCGAACCACCCTGGATGCCTGGCGACTCGCTTACAACATTACTGGAGAACGGGCGGGAAACTTGTTGGAAAGGTGTACCGCTAGGGAGATCCTCGCTCACGGGACTGCTGAGCGGGTTACGTGGAGCTGGCGCGATCACTTCTGAGGAACTCGGCGTAAGCTTCATTGGGTGTAACATTCCTGTAACGTGCTTCGCGAAAGTAGCGATGGCGCGATAACAGTATTTTCCTGGGGTCGTAAAAGGGAAGAGGACCGGCAGAATATGCGCGGTATCTATAGGAAGATTAGTCCATGTTTGCATTTGTCCTTTCGCTGAATGCACACCATCATAGACCTGGAGGTGAACCTGCGTGGGCCCATAACGATCTTCTATACCCACCAATGGTGGATACAGTGAACGGGCTTCATCTCTCAGGAGAAACTTAGGCGGATCAGCCGCCTTATGCGCTCTTGATTTAAAAAAATGAAGACTCAATCATGATCCCCTGCCCCTGACGGTAATAATTAACTTACGAGTAGATAATTTCGTCCCTGAGCACCTCCTTGTCACTCGCAATGAAGAATAAAGGGGGCAGCCCGCCCAAATATGAAAGGACGGGACTGACAAGAGGATGCCCGAGAAGGCTATTCTGAGTGTAGAAATGGATTTGTGAGTCTATCTTCAGTTTATCCCCTGATTTAGTCTCAAGAAAGATAGTTTGATCCTCCTTTTCATCGACTGGGGGTAGTGAGGCGGTAGCCCCGACATCTATAGGCATGTCACCTGACACCGATTTCTCATCGTCACCACTGAGGATAAGCTTTGAGCCATCTAATGCATCTTGCGTGAGTTCCAGAGCAGCAGCATCACCAGCTCTGTTCCCAGTGACAGTGGCATGGACAATTTGTCGAATTTTCCGCCGAAGCCCAGTATGAATTTTGCGTGTCATCTCCTCTGACGGCGGGGGCCATAAAGCGCTGGGCTTGTGGAGAGACAACCCATACAAAGGAATAATATCCTGATGGGCCCCGTGAGTTCACACGATAGTATGATAACAAGACAGGTTCAAAGTCACCGTGGCAGTATTGGTGTGAATGCTCGGAAAAGAATGTGTTAGATCACACCATGGTGAGATCAGAACTCCACCAGCGGGCAGTGGCTGACCAGTGTCGCGCAATACTTGAAGTAAAGCAAGAGTAAGTCCACCTCCCGCAGAATCCCCCGCGACCACGATGTGTGACGGTTTCACGGGATGATGACTTGCTTCAGGAGGAGGCTTGATCAAATACAGGTCTATGGGAATTCTCCGAGGTAAGTCTTTGCAGACAAACCGTCGATCGCACTTACAGGCTGCAACCAGATCCTGAAGTGCACAAGGAAATGGATATTGCGGAGCGAGACGATAGTTGACCGCTAAATTTGTTCAGTTATTATCATAGCAAATTAATTCCATGGAACACCTACCGAACACTCGACCTTTGGTCTTTCTTGCGAGTCGCTGAAGGCAGTGTCTGAGCAGTGAAGTGTATTTAGCATCGAGTGGAGCAAGTTGCGAAACAAGCTACCTCTCCTGATCGAGACTTCCGAAATAATAGCCCCCTCCGTGAGTGTATAATATACAGCGCAAGTCATCCATGTCCTCGTCGTAGGTGTTGCTGGACTCTGAGATCGAGGAAGGTAGAGCGTTGACCGCGTCCTGCGAGGAATCACTGTTCCCTGTTTTCTTTTTCTGGAATGCCTTCCGACGTCTCTTGGTTTCTTCCCAGTCTTTCCGGGCGGTCACCCATTCTCCAGCAATTCTGCGGGGACCATTAATTACAGCTCAAGTATCTCAAGTCTGACCTACCCAGTGACACCACGCACTTGCCACCATTTCGTACCGCCTACTAGAAGAGCCGCATGCTCCTCGCCCCCAAGAGCCTGGATGAATAATGTAGCCGCCTCGTCACAACACGACATGGGCACAGTGACCCGTACGACATGGACCCAAGGAGGAGATGGGGTCCGGGTATTAGAAAATGCTTGAAGCTCTTCAACTGAATGGCTATGTCCCGTGAGATGCAGATTTTGCGAGAGGTTGCAAAGGTTAGTCACTCACTGGGCCGCAACGTCAAGGATTCTCTGTGAGCGCCACATTAAGAAAACTCTGAAGATGGACACATGGGGAGACGTGCCTTGGCTATATTAAATGCCTCATCGTAGAGGAGTTCATCTTGTCGAAGTTGAGTGAATGGGAGATCTTCTCCCGCCCTTTCTTTCTTCACACGATCGAAGTAATGCTTGAGGAGAGTCCCCAAAGCGATTGGACCAAGCTTCAGGCCAGCTGTGCGAGTGAGAGAATTGGGCATCTGGGGAGTGTGGATCTGGGTTATGCCAGCTACTACCGGCTGATCCGATTCAGAGTCAGAGACTCAGAGTTCGCACGAAAGTTCAAAGACAATGGTGGAAAACGCGATTCCCTCAAGTCAAGGTCAGGCCGTGTGTGCGAGTTGGGAGGCTTTTGAGCTCTTGAGCGTGCCCAATGAGGACGAATCAATCAAGGCTATACACATGGCAGCGCGGTTGTACTAGTTCCTTTCGGAACGGAGTGCGTGATCTTCTCGCACGTGACCATCGCTCACACTAATTTTTATTTTTCTCCTCGCTGCGCGCGAATTAATTTAATTAATTTCGTAGGCACCCCTACAGGTTTAGTCGGACTGCCGACAATTTAGTGGTCGATAACAAGGAACCATCCGTCCCAGTTCAAACGTTCAACTCGTTGAGAATTTCTAACCAACGTTGATGGCCAGTCACAATTTTACGTGATCCAAGTCAAAGACCGAATCAGCACCGCCTAAAAGGACAACAAATATCATATCCTACCAAACCCTGCTACAAAGACATGTATGTGCCGTCAAAAACAGCAGGCGTCAGTGCTGCCAACTCTGCCAATCAACCCCCTAAGAAGCGCGATAATCTCAAAAACATCGCGGATACCACTCTGAGAGCCATCGAAGCAGGCTCCATCACCGTTGCTAACGGTTACCTTGACTTGGCCGCGAAAGTCAGGTTCTCCAATCACAACACACGCTACTATCCACCCGATGACCTCCCCTCTTCCAGATGGGCTTTGGACGTGCCCATGCTACCCCCGACGAAGACCGAGATCTCGATTTTAGAGATCTCAACACTCGATGGCGCTCGCTTCCTATGTGACACCCTATCTAGCTCGACTAGCTTTGGCAGAATCGCAGTGCTCAATTTTGCTTCAGCCACTCGCCCAGGCGGTGGCTTTCTTGGTGGCGCTCAAGCGCAGGAGGAATCCATCGCACGATCCTCCACACTGTACCCCTCCCTCATGACAGACACTGCCCAGCAGTTCTATAAATTGCATCTTCGCGATCGTCGGGGTGGATCCTACCATCATGCAATGATATACACCCCTTCCGTTGTCGTGTTTCGAAATGATGCCGGAGATTGGGTGACCCCTTTCGAAGTTGATATCCTTACAAGCGTTGCGGTCAATGCGGGCGACGTCCGGAACAAAAATGGCGGACATGTGGACTCCGCCAAAGTCGAGAGCACGATAGAGTTGACGATGAGGGAAAGAATGGGCAGGATACTATCATTGATGAAACAGCAAGGGGCGAAGAATCTCGTTTTGGGAAGTTTTGGTACGGGGGTGTTTCGGAACAACGTGGAGATGGTGGCCAGGATTTGGGCAGACCTGCTGACGAGCAAGGGAGCGAGATACAGGTCCTCTTTTGATCGCGTCGTGTTTGCGATTCTCGGAACGAGCACGTTCACCACGTTCAAGCAAATTTTTGAGAACCCGACTATCACCGTACCGTGATTGAAAAGACTGTAGGAACCTTACCTACAATTTATCACTCGAACCAATGACAGCGGGGACAAACCCGAATGTCACTGTGGAACGTCTGGGATGTCAACGTCCAATGGTACGTTTCCGATGCGTTATTTAACAGCAGATCGAATGGTAATGGGAAGTTCTAACGGAAACTATCAGTTAACTTCCATCATGAGGACAGCGCATATGCCTGGAAGTGACCCAGGAACCAGAGGGCTGCGCTGGATGACATTAGAACGATAGATGTGCTGATTAATCACCTCCTCGTTCAACGTTCAAGGACGAGGATCCTTCCTTTGGATCCAATTTAAGGGCTTGGTCGATGTATGCAAGACCGCAAAAGCCGATCCCGACAACAGTATCATCGAAATTTCCACAACCTACATTTTACATGGATGATCAGGGACGATCGCGGCATGGGAATTGCAAAAACTAACCCAAGACCGCCTTCCATTTCTTATCATCGGCAAAGTAGCACTTATTGCTTGCGGCAACGGGTGATGGAGACTGTGCACTATCCTGGGGGAGCCTGTACCGATTCATGGGTTGTGACAAGGATTGCTCATGGACATGCGTATGGCGAGAGCATTAAGGTATCTGTTGTCTGGCATCATAGATACAGAACGAGTATTGAAACGAAGACTAGGGGACGATTAGCGGCTGGTAAAAGAGAACACTGATACGATCAGTGAGGTGGTTGGGATATTAGCCTATAATCCCAACCTTGCCAGGTGGAACACCCCGCGGAAATATGTGACAGCCTAGCCGGAGTAAATCAATCGAATTCACCAAAGGATAGACTTCTGTGATGAGTCTGTGACAGAACTTTAGAGAGCATCATAGAACGCGGGAAATGAGGCAGGTATATTGGTTGGCGATTCTGATGAGAACGAACAGAGCCTTGGTGTGCAAAGTCGGGCGCAGCGGCCCGGTACTCACTCACCAGCATCCATGTCTGGCCCGTAACTTTGACTGATCAGATCAGGTTGCCCGTTCGTGCTCCAGAAATCTGAGACTCAGCTCTCTTTGCCTCACTCATTGTCGAGATACACATACCCAACAGACCGGCTTGACACCGGCTTGAGGTGGCCCTCTTCGAACGTACGTTATGTACCCAAGCAGGTTATCATGTCATGCTTTCGTTCTGCGGAGCTATAATGGCCTTAACTTGAATGGGATTAGCCTGTGTACTTTGTAACTTACCATGAGACATGCCCATGGTATGATTCAGATAGGGGAACCGACGGCATCGTTTTTGAGAAGCGAGTTGAAATTCAACGGAGGGACCTAATGGAGTAAGGAACGATATCTACGAATGACAGCTCCAGCAGTTCCACGCCGGCTATCATGTGGGAATCGTACAATGAGAGGGCTTACGACGTCACTTCGCGTACTTCGTAGGTTATACTTCTGAACAGAAATCTAGTGGGCACACCCGAACTGAGATGGTAATGCTAGGTGAGACAACTGGAGGTAAAGATATATCGGGAATGAGACGAACCGTTGGAATGACCCTTTACTCACCGGTTCCACTTTGATGGAGAACCCACTGGAACCGCCCAGCCGGGTCGGAACTTGGAATTGTATCATGGAATACGAGAAATGGGAAAGTGCATGGTGCTGATCACCAAAAGTCCCGTGTCGCATAACCCAAGACCAGCTCGTTGGGAATCCGTAATCACCAACCTAGATCTGCCCATGACCAGGTCCTAAGTTGGTTTGATCAGATTATCCTTACCAACGCTGCCCTCCGCGAGTCCCAGAAATACGCGACCTGGTCCCTCCGCTCTCCCTGTCGAGATTTGCAGTTGACTTCCAACTTCTGTTGCCTAACCAGACTCACAAACAATGACGGATAGAGCAGATATACTCCATAGGCTGGATTATCACCGGGTTGAGATGGTGGGACTCCCAAAGCTTCTTCAAAAGTATCTAAATAGGGTATTCCGCCATGCTCCGTTCTACGAAGCCCACCTAAACAACGAGGGAAGAGTCCGAAGAAGTTCAAAGGCCTGCGCCGTGCGCACACACAAATTAGGATGATAGATCGATACGCTTTACCGACACACTCTTACCAGATGTTGGTTATCGTAATGTTCAACGAGAGAAGACTGGACCTGCCAGGCTGGCATGGGCATCCGAGTTGTATGGTACCCCCATACGAACTGAGATCGGTTACGCCGGGGTAAGACAACTAAGCAAAAGAATGTTCGAAAGGAAATGACTGGCCCGACGGGTCGTGAGTCGGGACTCGGAAACCATCGCGGCGGCCCGCGGCCAGGCCTCCCACGCCCCATGGCACTTTGAGAACCTAGGACAAGTGACAAGTTCCTAGTCTGGTCGAATCAGTTGAGCTCACAAACGCATTGACACGAGGATCCCACACTGTGGAGGTCGGGATATCATTATTTATCGGTTTCTTTGCGCCCAAAGGGTCGGCTGGAATGAGTTATTGTAGTAGAACTTGGAAGAGCATCATGGAATGCACCCCGAGGGAGACGAGGAAGGTGCACCAGAACATGTCCTGATGGCTGTGGATCTGACAGGAGTGTAGTTCGTCTTGAATCTTGATCGTTTGATTAATCTTGAATTGGCTTGTCCCAACTCAAGCCTCGAGTGTCTCTCCGGGCCGGCGAACGACGTACTAGTTAGCGCTCACCGGGTTTGCTCACGGTCCCTAGCTGTGCAGAACTGCACCGGCGGTCGAGCTTCAGGGAACGACATGGCGCTGATGAACGTTCAGCTCAAAGACCTCACCTCTGCGATTCGCAGAACTGGCCAACATGCCATTCACGCCGGCCACCATGCAGACATCTGGCTCGGGGAATACATTGATCCGGAGGAGAGGACCCGCAAGGTAGTGCTTTTGAATCGATGATCGCCTTGATCACCGTTGACTTCTTCCGGGTCGAGGTCGCCATCAAAGTTATTAGGAGTGCCTTCACTTCTGAAGAGGCGAAGCGGTTCAATGAGGTCAGTCGACCAATCACAGGCGTCCCTTCAAGTTGAGATCCCGGGCCAAAGTTATCGTCCCTATGACAGAAACTTCTCCGAGAAGCAAGGCTCTGGACTACATTGGATCATGACAATATCGTACCGTTCCTTGGAATCATGACCACTTCCGACATGTCCCGCCATTCAGCTCCTGCAATAGTGTCGCCTTATTATGAAAAGGGGAGTGTGGAGAAGTATGCTACAAGCAATAACCTTACACTTCGCGGCAAGATGGACCTGGTAATGTCACCGAAACAATTTCATTATAAACGGAAGCATTTAAGGTTGTGTCGCAGCTGTACCAAATTGCCAGTGGTATGGCTTTCTTGCATGGCTGTCGGGTTGTTCACGGAGATATCAAACCAGTATGTTAGACCTCGACCCTTGATCGTGATCTCATATCGCGACCTGGAATCCTTACAGGGAAATATCCTAATTAACGATGGTGGACGAGCAGTCCTAGCGGACTTTGGTCTTTCTATTGTGTTGGAAATGTCAGGATTTACTACTAAGGATACACCTGGCACCGTCCGATACATGGCCCCTGAACTTCTGGCCGAGCCGCCCACTTCAGCAGCAATCCGACCCACAACTGCAACTGATGTGTGGGCATTCGGGATCACAGCGACAGAGGTAAGATGTCCCAGTGGGACCTACTCTCTTCCACCATTTGAGAAACACTCCACCATTAGATCTTCTCGGCGAAGCAACCGTACCACGATCTTCCGAACGATGCTGCGGTGTTCATGCATATCACAGAAAGACATAGGAGGCTCACGTACGATGATTACAGACCCGACATTAGAGAAGGTCTTTGGAGTTTGCTAGAGAAATGCTGGAAACAGAACCCTGGCGAAAGGCCATCCATGGATGATATAAAGGGCTTCGTTAATAAAAAGAGGAACAACTATTCGTAAAACAAACATTCTATAACTACAGCGACGATGATCTACAGCTTGGATCTGTTTCCGATAACGTGTCCCTCATCCTCAAGAACGGCCTTTGCGAGACCTCCCACTACGTGAAAGAGCCGAGTGTGGATGTGCGCGTGTTCCGAACTGGCTTGGCGTCTAGCAAACCTGGCTGCGATCCCTTGCGAGATGATCGCCAACTGCAGATGTGTTGTAGACAGCGGCGTGCAGAGGCTAAATAATTGAGCTCACTCGAAAGAGCATCCAACTACGGACGAAAACCATCTCCTCGATGGGGTATGCTTGATTGGTGAGGCGACAATATTCACGTTCCAGGTCTTCCAAGGGTATCGGTACGTCTTTCGTCGTGTTCTTAAATGCCTTGATTAGGTTGTAGTTGTTGAGCAGTGGATCGTTGGGAAGATCTTTGGAGTCAATCGTCCATGGTTGCGTGAGATTGCCAAGGTCTGCCAACTGGAACCCAGTTTATGTTCTAGCCGCATCGATAGTGCAGGGCGACCTACGGGGCTGCCGAGAGTGCACAACTCCCAGTCTAAAATTCCTATCACCTTGTTCTCGGACGGATGAAAGATCAAATTGTCAAGCTTATAATCTCCATGAACGACACGCAACCCAGTTTTCCTCTCGTCTGGGAGGTGTTTCTGATACCAATCCACCAATTCATCGAAAAATGGTATCTTTCCTGTCGCTTTTGCAGTATCGACATCGACGGCCAGGGCCTGTACCTCTGAAACACGGGTCAATGACTTGATCTGGCGCGGAAAGTAGTCCGTGGATGGTCCAAAATTAGCAAGACCTATGCCAGTGGGGTCAAGGGACGCCAGCGCAGCAAGAGCTTGCACAGCGGAAATCCAACTAGAAGCGGCTCCTATTCTCAGCTACATGAATAACGAGCCATAAAGATTCACTCGCCATTCACGCCGGTCATTTGGGGATACTTCGAACATCCTTGTGTCAGTGAATATTCGACCATCCAAATATTCCATAATATAAAAGGAGGTCCCAATAACTTTGACGTCCTCGCACAGAGCATACGGTATCGGAACAGGGACAACCTGCCAAGGTTTGGTGCTTGGCTTGGTATTGTGCATATGGAGGGCACTCAAAACTCGGTATTCGCGCTCAATCTGATGAGCGGTAGTGGAGAGTAGCCGGCCTGCAGGTTTCTTTCGCAAAACAAAACGCTTCTGTCTTCTGAATCATCAGACTATTGTGCGTAGCAGAATATTGACTCGTGGTACAAACCTAGCATCGGTCAAGAAGTAGGTAGGATTAGACTAAAACCTCAGTTGTGGTTCAGTTGAACGTCGAATGAAGCCGACTAGGCATACCTGTCCAAACTGGACAAAAGGTCAGATACAGGTATACTCGAGACAACCGGGAGCATATTACTTTGAATTGCTGGACTTCTACGGGGGAGCTGATAGCGGGGACATGAGCGTCGAGATACGCATTCAGTTTGTCGATATCGATGTTGGCGCGTACTGCTCCGTATTCCCCGCCGATTCGTTTGGGAGAACTGTTCGACATCGTACGGACGTAAGCAGTGGTGGGAGTTTGAACTAGCTTCGGCATCATCGGTGAACCATCTCGCCAAACGACCACTGTATCTGTTGCAACAAATGCAAAATTCTCAAATGGCTCTCGCTGTATCCCATTGCCAGCAATAATTCCATGGTCATGACCGTCACAGCAAATTTTGAAGCAAATCTTCCGTCATTTGCGTGGCTCGAACACGCGACGTGGGAGATTCCGTGGGAATTTCCAGCAACCAATGCTGACGTAAGCTCACGGAGGGTCTAAAAATTTACGCCGGCAGTGGTTTTCTCCTCACGTTCGTCCTCTTCCTCCATGTTCACTGCAGCTCGTTCCCTCCGTGCCGCCGTTACTCGTTCAGGCAACTATGCCGTGCGTTCCACCTCCGTGCCAGTCGTTCAGTCCTCATATATTTGTTTTCAGGGCATTCCTCGATCCTTGATCGCGAGGAACATGAACACCAAAATCAATGGTGCGCAGTTTCTCCCTTTGAATATTGTTTAAGTTTTACCTGAGTTTATGTTAGGACCCGTCGTGGGTATTGATTTGGGTACGACAAACTCATGTGTTTCCGTCATGGAGGGGAAGTCGTCTCGTGTCATTGAAAACTCGGAGGGTGCCCGGACAACACCCTCTGTCGTGGCCTTCACGAAACATGGAGAGCGCCTTGTTGGTCTGCCTGCCAAGCGGCAGGCAGTTGTCAATCCTTCAAACACCGTCTTCGGCTTCAAGCGTTTGATTGGTCGCCAATTCAAGGACAAGGAGGTCCAGGACGACATGAAGCACTGGTGAATACATACCTCCTAAAGGGTTCCCCTTCATCTTACTCGGCATGTAGGCCTTTCCATGTTGTTGCCAAGAGTGACGCTCGTCCGGCAGTCCGAGTTGAAAATGGTGACAAGACACAAGAATTCGTGAGTGGATATCTTTGCGAGTATGAAGTGTATTGACATTGTTTACAGTCTGCGGAAGAGCTATCATCTATGGTACTTACGAAGATGAAGGAGACTGCGGAGCAATTCCTCAACAAGAAAGTCAAGTATGTCCTTCCTCGTGATCTATCTGTCAGAAGAGCGCTGACATTATGCGCTTAGTCATGCTGTGGTCACTGTGCCTGCATATTTCAATGATGCACAACGGCAAGCTACCAAGGACGCTGGTCAGATCGCCGGTCTAGACGTGCTCCGTGTTATCAACGAACCCACTGCTGCCGCTCTTGCTTATGGTCTCGATCGTTCAGATTCATCCGTCATCGCCGTCTACGATCTTGGTGGTGGTACTTTTGATATCTCAATATTAGAGATGCAGAAGGGTGTGTTCGAGGTCAAGTCAACCAACGGTGACACTCATCTCGGTGGAGAGGACTTCGACATTGCTCTTGTTGACCATATCTTGAAGGAGTTCCAGAAGGAGTCGGGTATATCTCTGGCCCAAGATCGGATGGCTATCCAGCGAATCCGCGAGGCTGCGGAGAAAGCCAAGATCGAACTCTCGTCGACGACCCAGACGGAGATCAACTTGCCGTTCATCACTGCCGATGCATCTGGTCCCAAACATATCAACCTGAAACTCAGCAGAGCCAACTTCGAGAGCCTTGTTGACAAACTCGTCCAGCGCACTATCGAGCCCTGCAAGAAGGCCCTCAGTGACGCCGGGGTGAAAGCTAGTGAAGTTAACGAAGTTATCTTGGTCGGTGGTATGACTCGTATGCCGAAGGTCAACGAGACCGTGAAAAGTACCTTCGGTCGGGAGCCTAGTAAGGGCGTCAACCCTGATGAAGCAGTTGCTATTGGAGCATCCATCCAAGGTGGTGTTCTCGCCGGTAACGTCACTGATATCTTGCTCCTTGACGTTACCCCACTCTCGCTCGGTATCGAGACCCTCGGCGGCATCATGACGAAACTTATCAACCGCAACACCACCATTCCTACTAAGAAGTCGCAGACATTCTCGACTGCCGCTGATGGTCAGACTGCTATCGAGGTCAAGATCTACCAGGGTGAACGTGAATTGGTTCGGGACAACAAACTCCTTGGTAACTTCAACCTTGTTGGTATCCCTCCTGCACCGAAGGGTGTCCCTCAAATTGAGATCACTTTCGACATCGATGCTGGTTAGTTTGAATGATGAGTTTTATTTGGCGTATGCTGACCGCTTTCTAGATGGTATTGTCAATGTCTCTGCCAAGGACAAGGCGACCGCAAAAGATCAATCGATGACTATTGCCTCTTCGTCAGGTCTCAGCGACAAGGATATTGAGCGCATGGTGTCAGATGCTGAGCAGTACGCCGAATCTGACAAGGAGCGTCGTGCTCTTATCGAGGAGGCAAACAAGGGTGAATCCGTTTGCTCCGACACGGAGAAAGGTTAGTTCGTGGTTATCGCAAGCGTCACGGGTGCTCATAATTTCGTGCTTAGCCATGAACGAGTTCAAAGACCAGCTTGACGCCACAGAGAAAGAGAAAGTCACTAAACTTGTGGGAGAACTGCGCGAATTAGCGGTTAAGGGCCAGGGTGGCGATAGTTCGGTTACTGCGGACCAGATTCGGGAGAAGGTCAATGAGACCCAACAAGCTTCACTTGGTCTTTTCCAAAAGGTCTACGAGAAGCGCAACGCTGAAAACGCTGCCTCCGAGCCATCGTCGGAAAACAAGGAGGAGAAGAAGGATTAAATTCCCTGAGTTCTCGTTCTCGGCTCGTTGATCCTTTTTGCTTGATCTTGGTGTGGCCCTCTCGCCGTCCCTTCGTTTGCATATGTCCACATTCTCGCTATCCGCATTACATCACTTTGCATTGCATAGATTAAGTATGAGAAAAGTACCACCACTCTATTACGTCCTGTTTATTTGTCGACATAAACCTCCTCTTTATGTAGTTGAGGAACACCCCACTCAATACACCCATTTCGTACGTGGACGGACTACCGTCAATGATATCAAAGATGAACGTTCACACTTTACTCAACATTCGATTGCCAGTGAATCGTTCAGTCTGTCTCAGGCGTAGTACGTATAAAATTAGTTTGCATTGACTGATAGGCGAACTTCAATCTCGCAGTGACCCTCTGACGGAGTTGTACTATCAGTAGCGCGCCGTGACGCTCAGCCGACGCAGGAGACCCCGGGCAACCGATTCTCGACCATGGACGACTCTGACATATAATACTACTTGGTAAGCCTAAACTCGCGACTGACCCACTGCGACAGATGGCAGTCGTCAACGCGCTCGCCGTTCTCGGGATTTTACTCCGGAGCACAAAAGTCGCCGCATGTCATTCAGGAAATTGAACATACGGTACGGATCAGGCCTCAGGTCAGAGGAACCCGGATACATGCATTATGTAAGTTACGTCTGTCAAGGGGCGGTCGTCGTCGTAGTGACCTGACAAGTTGAACAGAGAGAGAGCGAGACGGACCCGATCGTCCGAGTCGACCCAGCAACGTCGATGGGAATATCATTACCACCATGATGGTTCTCGTCAGCGAACCTAGGCTGTGTGCGTGTGTGTGCTGAACACCTTTTTTCGACACATGCAGACTGCGGATGTCAAGAACTGGCGCTGAGGCTGGTCGTTCAAACCTCACTCGACGTTGTATGTTACTGCGCTGGAGTACATGCCAACTGACGGACGGCAAGACCTTTCCTATTGGCCGTGCACTGACACGGTGCATGCGCCCGCGGTATCGTGGTTGCATATCCATTTTACATCGCGCTTGCGACTAGATGCCTTGACCATGCAATTCACCATCTGATTATCCACAGGAAAAATGTTTGCGCGTCCTAGTCGACATCTCCAAAAGGTTCGAACACCACGTTCCAATGTCATTTACTAGTTTACCCTTCGGGAAGGCCATAAGGCTAAGCCAACATGGGCTAAATATCGAGCCGGTCCGGATAACCCTTGTGACTACTATCCGAGTTTTCCTTCCATCTCCTCGTCTCCCGCTCGACTTCTGCGCTCTTCACTGACCTCGCCTTTACCTCCCTCCTCCTTCTCCGCGATCGTATCCCCATGTTTGACGTCGTCTGTAGATCCCTCGACAAGATGGGAGATGGCGCCGACACTATATCGGCTGGACCACCGTTTGTCAATGTCTACTCTTGGCGGTGGATCCGGATTATCTTCCGCTCTTTCAAACTCATATGGGAGCACGATTGCTCTGTCGATTGCCACGGGCAGACCACGATGGCGACCACGTATCATGACTAGACAGACAATGAACTTTGATAGTGGTCGGAGTGCCCCGGAGAAAGAATAGTTTTGCTATGCCCTTGCGGGTGAGATAAAGGCTCATCGTGAACCCAGAACCGCACATACGTTTGGGATACCGATGCTAAGTCCAACAGATCCGTATGCTGAAACTAGCTCAAAGACTGGCAAGTAAGGTTTTTGATTAGCGGTGTTTGCAGTGAATATTCTTTCACGTACTGATCGTGAATATGTTGAACCAGCCTTGGATCTCTGGATTAACCAAGTTATCCCTCTGAAGATAGAATATTCAGACACAAGTGACCCAGCGAATCATCCGTTGCAAACCTCTATTATGCAGACGAGGAAAAGGGCGAGTGCCAGCCACCACATGTCTGCAACAGAGATCTCAAAGAAAATTAACGTGTGAGATAAACAACGACGCACCGAAAGAAAGCTGGTAACGTGCATGCATCGCTAGATAGCGACCCCACATAGCCATTCGTGACCCACCAGTTTTAAACGCCTGCTCCGCCGCGGACAACTGGTCGTCCGAGTGGAATATCCCAAGTGACTGTTCTTCATACACGTTTGTAGAACGCACGCTGAATGCACCTTAGCGAATTCCCCACCCCGAGAGCGGTGCGACTCACCTCATCGCTATCGGGTCTTGGGAGCGAGTCGATGTCAATAGTCCTCCGAAGCTCGACGAGTAAAGGTATACGCACATACGCTAATGTACATCATGACCACGTACATGACTCTGGACAAACAATGAGCACAGGCAACTGTAGCACACAGGCCGAGCAGACGTACTTGACAGCTGGAGCCAGTGCAGCAATCGGAACGACGGCGAACCCCGAGGCACGAACGTCAGTGGCTTGTAGTAACCCTGCTGCAAACCGAATTCCCAATGGAATCGACTCAATTTCCGGGTTCCCGATGTCAAGCACCATGAAACAGATGAAATCGATGGAACTATAAAGCACTGAATTAGCCAAGCTTCTTGGACATAAATAGACAAAATAGTTACTTCAGCAGTATTAAGACGGACAGGAGAAACCAAGTTTGATGAGCCGGAAATAGGTACACAAAGCAACGTCTTGGGTGATCGAGGAGAAAATGTAAGGTCTCGTAGAGTCGAGATTTGGTGGGTATCAACTTTGCAATGGTCCAGCTAAATTGACACTCTAAATAATGCAATGGTGATAGAAATGAGCATGCTCACATCATAAATCGTAAACTACACATGAGGAGTTAAATCTAGAGGTCTGTGCAGAGAAATAATTACTTACAAGACAGGCTTGAAAGAACAGTAGACAAGGTTACTACTTCATCCTTTTGTTGAACCGGAAAGAAAAAGGAACTCACGAAGCCTGTATTTCCGGCCAAGATCAAGAAGATCATGAATAATATCATTGGGTAGGCGGTCTGAAACGGAAGCATGGACTGATCCACAAGGGAAAGTCCAGTATTGGTGTATGATGAAACGACCTGGAAGAGGGAAAACCTATGGGGTCCAACGCCGGCAGTCTGATCGGTGTCTGTCGCAAGCTTAAACCAAACTCACCATGGGGTTGCTACTGGTCGAATCAATGCAGGAGGAACAAAATCACTGGCCCACCTTGGCATGGCCATGTAAGGGGCAATAACAACGAATGAGATAAGCTGGCTCGCAAAGTGGTACTATTTACACAGCGTGGCAGGAATCGTTAGTCAATACATGCATGTTTCCTCCCTTTGGGATACTCACAAGTGCAACCAACCACAATAGCGCATTCAACCCGCGATACTCCACTCCACCTAGCTCTTCCAGCTGTTCATTGGTGAGCATGTAAAAGGCAGAGTTGCGCCCCACGATCGCATCAAAAGAGATATAGGCAACTGGTTTGGAGCCCTCCGGTATATTTCCAGCAGCTGCCCTCTGCCCAGCTCCAGAGACGGATGCTGTCCGACCCAGTTCTCCCCCCGAGAGGGCTGTTGTGGTCGGAATCGTCACAGTCCTTCGAAGACGATTCGCTGTCCCGGGAAACAAACCCCGGAACAGCATGCCAAGTAACTTGTGCGGCATAGGAAATCCCCCAAAATCAGTTTGGCTAGCTTGCGCCTGCCCGAGTCCCGTCTGGTCCATGATCGGTTGAGATGCGTGTTGGGAGGGATTCCGCGTTAACGATATCTGTGACAGTTCTCCTACGCTAGGGTATCTCCGAGAATACGAACCACCACGCAAGTGTTGCCTTAAGGGGCGTTCATCGATGGAGGGATCTTGCGCGCCATCACCGCGCTCGCTTGGAACTGTAGCCAGTGGTACGTGGTGACGAGCTACAGTTGGAGCGAATTCGATGGTCGTCGTGCGAGGCATTTCAACAGCAGTGGGAGGCAACTGCGGCGGACCACTCTGAAGCGCGTTAGAATCGAGCGAACCCAAGCCAACTAGAAAGCGAGGCAAATCAATATATCATTCAAAAATGGGTGAGTGGACTGACAAGAGGCCGGCTGATTGCTCCCTGGAGCGACTGTGCTATGAGAGGTCCTTGTAACGTCAGTATCCAGTCCAAGACAATTCCAAGGATAACGTACGCATTCAAGGCTATCTGCGCGTCTTTTGCCTGTGTGAACTTTTCTGCTATGGGACTGCTCGTCAAGCTTATCGGAGAGGCGGCTCGAATGGGGGACGGTGGCTGTTCAGCCAATTGCCTCTTCTCCTGTCCTCCACCACTCCCGATCTTGCTTGAGAGCCGCTTGAGGGGCGTAGTAATCCCTTCGCTGATCCACCCACTCGGATCGACGCGTTTCGGCGGTGCATCCATCCTACGAATCATATCCGTCCTGAGCTTCTTGTGCATCCCCTTTTCCCTGGGCGTAGACGACCAATCCTCGCCCGCATCCGTTTCCGCTACGGGACTCAACCTGGCTCGGCGACGGAGTGACGTTACAGACCACGCGAATTTGCGCCTTCCGATCGCACTTGTCAATTCGTGGGACTGCTGCACTCGAGTCTCAGTAGGCACAGCGCGGTGCACAGCTTCCGCTTGAATGATGTATTCAAACTTTTTCGCAAAGAAATACCTGTACATCCCACAATTTTTTTTGTCAATTGGATTGGGACTGTTGGACGGAGCAAACCGGAACTGACCTCCGGATCAAGACCATGAACCAGGACACCACGACCTAATTAAACGTATTCACTTCCCTGGTCTTTTCGTCATGGATTTATTTTTACTTACTGGGCTTCCCACGCACATCTGGATGAACAACAGGACTTGCTGCCAGGGCGTCAGCTGGCTCAAGTTCACCGTCGCGAGACCACAGACGGTCACGGCGCTGACCGAGTTGTACAGTGCATCGATGTACGCGATAGGATATCTTCCGTTGGAGGCATATAGGACGACAGAGCACATCAAGGGAGTGAACGTACTGGAAGAAAAAATGGCAGTTAAACAGGGGTCATTACGCTCGACGTGTGGACGCACAAGAACAGTAGATGTATGCGGAAAAAATTGAGGTGTCTCCGCAGGGTGGTCCAAAAGCTTGGACCCTTAGCACCCGAGTCGGGCATGTCGTTGGGCTTGGAGAGCAAACGCTGTGGCTTAACTACTAGGGTGTGGAGAATAGGATAGTTCAATGGTTTTATATAATGGACGAGTAGTACCCGCAGCTCCCTCTGCCCAGTTGGCACTGACTATTTGAAATGGGCTGACAGTACGAGTGGCGAGAACGCTAGTTATGTATGTTCCAGGCTTGATCTGGACGTATACTATCAACGACCCAGCTATGTAGGCCGATCAGCATCACGGGTATCACGGATTTCTTATAAACCCCTTATAAACCCCTTATATACTCTGCAAGAAGTGTATTTTATATAAGACCATATAAACCCTTATAAAGGTAGGTCACTTACAGCATATATAACCGACCCGATACAACTGTAGCAGTAGCAACAATATTTTATTTTAGGGCAATATTTGTCAGCATGATACATAAGACCCATGGGCTTATCGAATATAATGGTTTATAAGGGTACATCCCTTTGGTACAAATGTATCATCATCATGACCATTGCCAAGTCTTGCAGACTATATCTTTGTTGCACAGATATTTAAATAATCCATTGCCTGCCAGGAAATCACTTATTTACAGGTGTTGCACAAAAAATAAATATTCTACCATTTCTCAATTTACTTATTTATGTAGATCCTGCTCCTGAAATCACGTGTGTCCAGGGAGGGTGAAGGCGAGGCGGGGCGAGGGCGAGAGGCAACCAGGGCGAGATACGACACATGCCGCTGTGTTGTGCGAGGATGAGAGACAAGGCGAGGGCAGGCCTGGGGCGAGACACGCATGCGGCTTTATCTATCTCAGACGACTATATAATGCTGTTCATTCAATGTCTTTTGTCGGCAGAGGGTGGGCGAGACATGGCACACACACGATTGCGTGCGCCGTGTCATGTTTCCAGGAAGGGTGAGCTAGGGAAACTTGAGGGCGAGGCGATCAGGGTGAGGGCAAGAGGTGGATGACACAGCGCGTGCAATCATGCACGCGCTGTGTTGGGTGTCGTCACTGAGTACTGTGTGGGGTGAAGGGTGGAAATTTTATGGGGACCGTGCGCAGTGCCGCTTTAGGGTTGGCACAATGTGACCTTGCACTTTCTTTTCATTTTCATTAGCAATCTGACTAAACCTTAGGGGTGCCTATGACATTAATTAAATTAATTCGTGCGGTGCAAGGAGAAAAATAAATATTTGTGTGAGCAAGCGCGCGCGCGCGCACGAGAGCTGTGCTGCGTGCTGGTTTTCCAACTACATCACTCTATGTCACACAAATATAAAAAATGTATTTATTGGGAAAGCCTTATATGACAATATAACTAGGGTTTGCAAGAGGGTTTGCTTGCTAGCAGATATGTCGTTCGGACAACATCATGATAAGGCCTTATAAAGTCTTATATACCCCTTATCTAGTCACAGATTCTATTGACAAGTTGCCAATATTTGTCATGCAAATACACATATTATATTCCCTTGGCAGGAAGTGGCATAGCGCGAGAAAATACCATTTTATATAGCGGACTTGTGGTACCCCCGATGCAGTTACGCTATGGAAGTGTCTGCAGGGTCCGCTCCGGATCACACACAGCCTTGAAGACAGAGTGGGACACTCGAGCTTCTGGCAATGAAGAGCGGCATCAAGTATTTGGACTGGTGTGACGAGGGGCATGATGAACAAAGGATGATTGACTGTCTTGAGACAAAGGCGTATCAGTTCGTCATCTGAGTGTATTTGCTCGCGAAGTACTACCCGATGTACCGTCGGCTGTAGCCTATGCTGTAGATGTAGGAAAACAAACAAAGTGGAACCGTGCTATGTACAGATATTAGTGCGGAACATCCAGAACACGCGAACAGCGTCAGAGAACGAAACGTGTATCACCCTGCATATGATATTAATGAAAAAGGGGGAGAAAGAAAAAGCAGACCGCAACCGTGCGAGGCCCAAAAAGAGAAGAAAAAATGATGCGAATGTGAGGGTGAATAAATGCATAGTGAGGAAACGAGTTCGTCATGATGACACCAGCTGGAGTAGCTTGTCACAATCCATCGATTTGCCGGCAATCCGGCCCAGCCTTTCCTCGTCCTTGTCGAAACCTGCACCCCTTAGCATGATCGCCATAAACTTGAACGCGTTCGGAGCATCGATAGCAATATCGTCCAAGAACTCCGCCATTGGCATAAAGCCGGCTTCAAATACCTCGAAGGAACACTGGCCCTTGGATGCTGCTTGGGCAAAGAATTCCGAAACGAGAACTGCGTCGGCCTCCTTGCTCTCCAGAGCGGAGCCCACCAACTTGTCGACGAGGTGGAAGCGGTGTTCCTCGGGAAGGTTCGTGAAGTAGACGTCTGCTTCGTCCATGCTCCGGACAGCGAAGAACTCCTTGACGTCCTCATCAATCTTCTTCTTCGCTTCGGCTTCTGACATCTGAGCAGGTGCCTCAGGCTCGTCCTCAGAAGCAGCAGGGGGTGTTTCCTCGGCAGGAGAGGGCCTCGTGCGAGGCAGGAGATGCAGCTTCTTCCGTTGGGGAGGTTCTGGCACTCCACTCTGCCCAAGGTCCACTGAAGGCTTTCGGCTGGGGGGTCGGCTGGATTTAGCGGTAGCATCGACTGCCAATTCAGGATTTTGGCTGAGCATGGAGAACATGTTAGAGTTCGAGCTCGTCCGAGATAGTGAATCGCGCTTGTTATCCTTCTTGGTGAAGACGCTGCTGGGACCCATCACCATCGGTGAAGCCTTGCTGATCTTACCAAATTGTGACAAATCGCCTGCCTTTGGTTGTGGCCGAGCGACCGAACCTCCAGCCGTAGTCCAACCATCAGGTCCAGATTCCGCATTTCTGTCACCACCACGTCTTGATCCGCCTCTGGACATGCTGAGCTGACGTTGATAATTCTGGGCCTCTGCGGCTGCCTTCTCCTTCGCAGCCTGTACCCGATTTAGTCACTTGCCACCACTGAAAGCTCGCATCCCGAATACGTACAGCCTCATGAACAGCAGATAAAGTGGTGGGCGCAATGACAGCGCCGCGACCCACCCATTTCCGATCTCGGAGCTCGATCACATCCTGTCGGGAGAAAGCAGATAAGTAAGAGCGCAAACAACACACGATAAACAGTCGTTACCTGAAGCATGAACTGCATACGTGGGCTGACGTTAAGGCTCTTGCAAAGCTCCTTCATCCGCGTAAAGTACACGTCCATATGCGCTCTTGCCTTGGGGACATCAAGTAGCTGACCGACTGTTTTCAGCAACTGACATAAACTCTCAATCTCTTCCTCTTCGGGATTCTCGACGTTGCCCAGGAGCTTCTTGACACATTCGTGCATGATACGTTCCGTGAGCATCTGAAGCTTGAAGAGTTCACCAATGAACTTGATAAGACCGAGACCTTGACGTTTTGCCTTTTGGGCAGCGTAATACTCGTCCGAATAGAGTTCGCTCTCATCGCCCTTCGTCTCGTTAGCAGCCTTGATAGCTTGATCATCGGAGGCCTTGGCCGCAGCGGCTGCAGCCGTCGTCTCTTTGGCAACCCAGCCACGCTCAAAGTCTTCTTGACAGCGATTGAGTAGATATTTTCTGAAGAGCTGACCACCAGCAATAGGCTTGCCCTCCGAGTTCTTGATGCCATCATCCTGAACTTCGGGGCTGATTGTCTCCATCATCTTACGGCAGAGACGCGCATACATCTCGCTCCAAGCGGCCTCGTCCGTCGCCTTCTCGAATACGAGCCTGATGACCTGGATGAGCGTCCGACCATCCTTTTCGTTCTCGCTCTTGTTCGCCCAGGTGATGATCTGGTCGGAGATGGGGTCGAACTTCTCCATGGTAAGTTTGTTGAGGAGGGCCCTGACTTTGCGGTCCACGAGTTCGGGAGATTCGGTGTCGGTAGCGCCTGGTTTGCGGACAGTACTCCCAGCAACCCAACGGTTTGCAGACATCTCGAGGGGAGCAACGGGCTCGAAGGCAGCTCCAAGGACATGCACAGCACCTGGAGCACCGAAGCCGAACCCCTCACCTTGTTGCGAATGGGCAACCTTGTTCGCATCCCCACGCCTCTCACCACGCTTGCTTCGAGTACGGTTGCTGACCATAGGGTGCCCACCTGGACCACCCTGAGATGCTGTCCGCGTCATGGCAGGACGACCAAACTGCAAAGCGGCGGGACCACTACTGACTGAGGCGGAACGCGTGCCCGTTGAGATCATGTAGCGTTCCTCACTTGTAAGTTTGGCCGTCGGGGTGGAGAACTGACCCATAGCGAAAGGACTTGGCGCAGCACCTGGCTTAGTGCCGAAGCCGCCAGAGATCCCGAGTCCAACTGAGGTTTGACGAGCAGTCGCTGCCATCGCACTTGCCGGCTGACGATGGCGCCCTGAACCACCACGAGACATGCTAAAGGTTGACTGATCCACGGGTTCGATACCCAGGATGTCCAGTGGTGGAAGGTTAGGAGGCTTCTCTTTGCAGAGCTGCATGAACTGCATAAGGAAGTCGCGGTCGTACCTGTGGGAAGGTGAACAAATCGAAAAAGAAGAGCACGAACAACGTTTACATACCTAAACTTGCCGTCCTTCGCGTCCTTGTTGAGATCCTCCCTGGGGCTTCTGACTCCTTCAGGATACTCAATGTCCTGAAGTCTCTCAATGTTTCTTGCCGTCGCCAGCGCAGAGAGAGGAGGAGCGGACAGATCCCTCTTCGCCGCGTTAATGTCAAGAGGACCAGGACGTCGTCTGGGGATCTCTAGAGGCGGGGGCATAGACGACGTATCTATCCGCAGGGCCTCCTTCGGAGCCCTCTGGGGCTTGCTGGTTAAATCACCATTGACCTGGGTCTCTACGATTTCTCCGATTTCGATGACCTCTCCTTCCTCAGGTTCCTTGGAATCCTCGGTGGGAGATTCGACAATGTCCTGAGCTTCCTCGGCCTCTAACTGGGCCTCATTGCGTCTGAGAGCTTCTTGCTGCCGCCGTTCCTCAGCTTCCCGATCAACGCGCTCTTGCTCCTCCTTCTCCTTCTCAGCCCTCTTCCGCTCCTCCTCAAGCCTGGCTTCCTCCTTTTCCTTGCGTTTCCGCTCCTCCTCCTCAAGTCGTAACCGTTCCTTTTCTTCCTCTTCCTTCCGTAACCGTTCCTTCTCCCTCTTCTCTTCCTCCTCTTTTCGCTTGGTTTCCTCCTCCCTCTGCTTAGCTTCCTCTTCTTCCATTCGTTTTCTTTCCTCTCCCTCTTTCTTTGCTCGTTCATCAGCTTCCTTCTTCTCTTGTTCTAACCGTGCCTGCTCCTCCCTCTTCCTTTTTGACTCCTCACTCTCAATTCTAACCGATGCAGTTCGGCGACTGGTCGTAACCGGCGATGGCGGCGGAATCGGTACAGTTGGCGGTTGCGGACTATGTTTTTTCAACGCCTCTAGATTAACCTCCATGCCATCTTCATTCTTTATCACGATTGCCTTAGGTGCGCGCGAAGTGGGAACGAACGTGGAGGCATTGGTGTTGAGGGCACGGGCAGAAGGGGCATTGGTGGTTGATGGTGTGGGAGGAGGCGATGAGATACCAACACTGCTCGAAGGTTGGTGCGTGTGTGAGGGCGGCGGTTGGGGTGTATGTGGTGGATGCGGAACGGCGTGCGTCATGGTAGGGGTACCAGGGGGTAAACTGGGAGGCTGATTCCGAGGTGATAGGGGCATGGCGGGGTGAGGTGGTCCCTGTGTGGCTGGCGCAGGTGGGTGAGGCGTATGTGGAGGATGGGGTTGTTGGTGCATGGGGTGATAGAACCAAGTAGGGGGAGGTTGCACATAGGCATCTACTGGATACTAATGACACGCGCATTTAGGACAAAAAAGCGAATTGCTATATTTTAATAAGGAAATACGTACGTAGTAAGGTGGCCAAGGCATAGGTTGGAGAGGAACCTGTTGAGGAGGAACTCCTGTAGGGGGAGGTTGGTGTGGATGTGGGGGATGGGGAGCAAGTCGCGGACTAGCAGGAATCGGAGGGCCACCGGGTCCACCAGGGCCCGCCATGGGTCGAGGAGGGGCGCCGGTGCCGTTAGGCACGGCACGAGGGAAGGCCGGTGAGCGCGGGCCGCCAGCGCCCTGCT